>CATIWM010074849.1:0-10110 GCA_949671775.1 Mallotus repandus
AAAAGGATATCAGAAAACAAAAAAAACGAAATGATACCAAATTATAAATGCAACATAAACGGAAACATCCTCTTATGACTGAACAACACCAAAAACTTAATAACAATAAATAAAATATGTTCTAGTGTAAATAAAAAAGGGTAAAATAAGTAAAAAATAAAAAATTTACATTGCATCAACATTGCATATCTGTAAACAAAATATGTTTAAAAATAAAAATTTTACATTGCATCAACATTGCATATCTGTAAATAAAATATGTTCTAGTGTAAATTAAAAAAAAGGTAAAATAAGTAAAAATTAAAAATTTGAGGTATTTTGATTAATAAAATAAAAAAAGTGCCTATTTATATAAAAATCTCTTAGTTATTTGCATCAAGAGGCCCACTCCTTTCAATGTGATAGGCCCCAATAAAAGTTGTTAATATTTGATAAGGTATTTTTTTCTAAACTTTTCTTTCTATTTTAAGATACTGTCTTTTTTTTAAGCAAAAATAGAAAGTAGGAAAAAAAATACAGTGCCTTAAAAATAGATAAAAAAAATAGTACCTTAAAAATAGAAAAAAAAAGTTTAGCAAAAAGAATATTGAAAAAAAAATGAAGAAAGTAGAAAAAAAATGTTGATAAAAATCATTGAAGAAAAACCCTAAAAATAAGGAGGAAAGAAAAGTGGTTTATCATTAAAAGAAAAAAAGTTAGGGAATGTAGTTTTGAAAAAAAAAAGTTAATTTTTGAAAATATTTTTGGTCAATGTGGCTTTTGTTAATATTTTAATTTTTGGTCTATTTATGAAAAAAATTCCTAAATTTAATTTAATAAGACTTATAAAATTATATTATCTAATATTTAACAAACATTTTGTTTAAAATCTTAATTATTTCTAATAATAAATTTTAGGGATAAGTACGAAAAAATACCTTGTAGTTAGACGTATTTTCACTTAAAAGCTTGTGATTTTTTTTCGTGATATTTAGAGGTATGTAGTTTCATTTTCTAACACTTTAATACTCTATCAACTAACATCGTCATTATTTTGTAATAAAATTTTAATATAACATTCCCTTTTAATAATATAAACGATTTATATGTGATTTACCATCAATATAACTATTTAGAAACTTTTAAAAATATTACAAATTTATTTCAAAAATTATTACTTTTTATTATCATAAAATTACAAATACATTTTATTTTTATTTATTGTGAATTTATTTTAGTTACTTGAATGCTATATTACTTAGTAAATAATTTTATTATGAAAAATTCATATTATTTTAATATTATATCATATATTTTTAACAATATTACTGAGTAGGGTGCCAAAATATAAGTAGAATCAAACCATATACTCTTAAATGTTACGGAAAATACCACAACCCTCTAAGTGAAAAAGCGCCTCACCACAACGTATTTTACTATACTTTTCCCTAAATTTTAATATTTTTAAAAATAACATATAAAAAAATATTAAAACTAAAAAAATTAATCTATTTAGTTTTTAGTATCTATTTGCACGGATTTACGACTAGTTTTTTACATAATTTTTTGAGTGATTTATTTATTTTGTAATAATTTTTTTATAAAAAACTAGTTATTTAAGAATTTAAACAAATTAATAAAATAAAACATTTAGCAGGATTAAATTAAAATTTAAAAAAAAAAATCACACATAAAAATGTAAATTTTTAGGAAATGCTATAGAATGTACTATTATTAATAGTTTTTATTTTTAGCTTTTTTTTCCTCTTTTCTATTATTAATAGTCGTTAGATGACAATTAGATAGGAATCAAATCAAATTTATTAAAATTTTATCTATTTAAAATGAATTATATGTAATTATATATATAATAATAATAATAATATTTTTTAAAGAAAATTTATTACATATTCTGTTGACCTTTGCATAATCAATCTGTAATAAAATCCTTTGTTTTGTTTTTAACAATCAAACTTTAATATCTAATCTGTGTGTTTAAGTATATATTTTAGTTAGGTTCAAGTTCATGCTAATTGATGAAGAAATGCAAGTCAAAATGAAGCCAAAATCTTATCCCTTGGATGCTCACGAGCTAAGTTACGATCATAAGGATACTTGTGAGCTTTAGGGAATTGTTTGGAATCAAAAGAGCTAAGTTAGTGAAGAAGACTGACATCCTCACGAGCCCAAGTCATGACTTTAACCAAGACAATCGCGACCGTGACTAGGACAATCACGACCGTGACCAAGTCAATCATGATCCTAAGTGCTAAAGAGATTGAAGATCAATTCGAGCAGTACTCCTCATGAGCCATTATCACGACCATTAGCATGCTAGTCACGACAGTGAGAAGGATAGTAACAACCGTAAGGAGACATCACGAGTGAGCTAGCAACTTTGCAACGACTATTTCAGAG
Source organism: Mallotus repandus (assembly GCA_949671775.1). Classification (NCBI taxonomy): domain Eukaryota; kingdom Viridiplantae; phylum Streptophyta; class Magnoliopsida; order Malpighiales; family Euphorbiaceae; genus Mallotus; species Mallotus repandus. The sequence goes on from CATIWM010074849.1 coordinate 2,398, forward strand.
CTCCAATGCTATAAACTTGGATGTCACGATCATAAGCATAATCATCACGACCGTGAGCATGCATTTTCCTGCAAAAAATTTAACAATTCATTAAATGAAGATGGAGAATGTGTGTACGTTTTGGCTTCACTCTAATAGCTAGAATTTGAGTCTCTAGCTATAAATATCTTTTCAAAACATATTGAAAGATTAAGAAGTTTGTTGGAAAGGTTAAATGTGAAATTTAATGCTTTGAAAATTTTTTACTATTATTTTTCATTGTATTCAATTCAATTCTTATTTTTCATTAAATAAAGAGAGTTAGAAAGTGGTGGAGATAGGTTTCTCATTCTACTTATTTTGGGGTTAAAATAGTGGAAAGTGAGGAAATATCAAAATTGGTTAGGTTAGTGTTAAGCCCTTGTGAAAAATACTTATTGTAAAAGATTGTGAGTGAGCTTTAAAAATTCAATTGGGAAGGTTTAAGTGTGAGTTTTGAAAACACTTGAGAATACATTAAGTGTAAGCATTGAAACATTTGGTGAAATGTTAGTATTGAACCTAGAAAAATAGAAAAATAGTCTTTGTAATGTTTGGTATAAGCCATTGGAAACACCAATTTCTAACTAGGGAATAAGTTAGATGAGAAATATAGAATTGTTAAGAATTCTAACTCCCTAAAATTATTTGCATTCTTGTGCTTGATCTTGTCTTTATTATTTTTCTTATTCTTATTCATATTCATATTTATTCTTTCCTAAATCACATTTTTTTTCTTTAAATTTTAATTTTTTTGCTAAATCTAAATTAGTCTGATTCACTCCTCTAGTGCTTTTACATAATTAACCAAAGAATATAATTAAATAAATGTAGATAAGAATCATACTCGAGGAAATTAATCGACAATATTCATATTGTGTAAACTTGGTGGATTTCACCTCAACAACACAAATAGTAGCTGCAATAAAAGTTTATTTTTCTCACCATTGTCTCCATTAATTTAGTGAATAAGCGGTATGTCTCTCACAGAATTGCTTGTCCTTCCCATCTCTTGTATGCATATGACATTATGATCTTCTGTCGGGCTTCAAAGAAAAATATATGGGCTATCTTTTCTCTTTTCTCTGATTATGGTGCTCTTTCAGGCCAAATTATTAATTAGAATAAATCAGATATTATCTTTGGCAGACATATTCCTGGTAATAGAGTTGAGATGCTTCGTTCTCTTATTGGTATGCTAATTGGTTCTTTGCCATTTTCTTATTTAGGTGTCCCTCTTTTCCCTAGGGCTCCCAAGAAAAGCTAGCTTCAACCTTTGGTGGACAAGGTTCTTTCAAAGTTTGATAATTGGAAAGGAAGCTCTCTCTCAATGGCGGGTCATATGGCTCTAGTGAATTTTGTTATTTATGGGTTCCTTCACTCCTTTATGATATATAAATGGCCCTCCTCTTTACTTAAGCACATGGAAAAGGCTATTAAAAAATTAGTTTGGACAGGTTCCATTCATTTTAAAAAGCTTATTACTGTCCAATGGGATTTATGTTGTGCTCCCAAAGATGAAGGTGGTCTGGGCATTCGAAGACTTCATTTTGTGAATTCAGCTCTTCTCAGTAAGCTTGCTTGGAATGCTTGCTGTAATGGTTCATTTGTTTTTCGATTTTTAAGAGGTAGATTTTACAATGCAGTTGGTTTCCTTTGTCCTTCTCACATTTATTCTTCGGTTTGGAGTTCCATCAAATCTTGTGAAGCTTCCATTCGGTTACATTCTCAATGGAGCATTGGTTCTCTTTCTCATTTGAATTTTTAGAATGACAACTGGCTTGGTTATTCTATTTCTGATAAGGTTGGTATTCCTGTCGCTGTTAGAAAGAAACTTTATGTTAAGATTTCAAATATTCATTTTAATGGTAATTGGAATTTGTCTATGTGTTTTTGCAACGCCTATCTAGAAATTAGTGCGGATATTATCAATGTTGTGCCTTCTTATTTGCATCAAGATGAGTTTGTTTTCAGGTCAGCTCCTAATGGGACGTTTTCTGCTAGTATTGCCTACAATCTCTATCATCCTAAGGTTGATTAGGGCAAGTTGCTATAGCGACACTATCTTTCTCCTGCTCATTCTTTTCTTTTATGGTGTGTTATTTAGAATCAAATCTCCACTGACGATTCTCTAATAAGGAAGGGCTTCTGTGTTGTTTCTCAATGCCGACTTTGTTTTTCAGCTTCTGCGACTCTTGACTATGTTTTCCTCAAGTGCCTATATACTGCAGCTGTTTGCACTTCTCTTGGTAGTCTTTTTAAGGTTTGGCTTGACCTCTCTTCAAATTTTTCTTCTTTTTTTCTTATGGCTTAGAATCTGCATTTTTCTTCTCAGATCATGGCCTTATAGTGTGTTGGGTTTCTATTTGTTGTTAATTGCATTTGGTATGCTCGAAATAAAGCTGCTTTTAATGATGGAGCGGTTAGAGGTGCTCCTGGTCTTTCTAGTGCTGGTGGTGTATTCCGAAATCATGAAGGTAAAGCTCTTGCTTCCTTTGCTGCTCCCTTGGGTGTTAGCTTTGCCTTTGAAGCAGAATTAGTGGTTATTATCATTGTTATCTCAAGAGTATCTTCATTTTACACTGCTCCCATTTGGATTGAGTGTGACTCAATCTATATTATCTGGTTGTTGCATAGTCGCAGCTCAGATGTCCCTTAGCGGTTCAGAAATGATTGGCAAAGATGTCTTCACACCCTTAACCAATTTCAAGTTCATGTTAGTCAAATTTACAAGGAAGGCAATTCAGTTGCTAACCATCTTTCAGTGTTAGCCATCAGTTTATCTTCTACACAATGGTGGACTTCTTATCGTTTGAGTTGTCATAGTTTCATGTCCAATGATGCCTTAGAGAAAGAATGTTATAGGTTTACTTCGCTTTTGGCTGTTTTTCATTTTTCGTTTTCTATGGCCCCTTCATGGGTTGATTTGTTATTGGATTCTTAGTATTTTTTTTCTGATATTTCAATAAATTTAGATGTCCTAAAGTGATGTCGGTGCTAAAGGGGTGCCAGCCTAGCTGGGACGTCTTGGTGCACCTCTAATTTCGAGCATCTTCTTTTGCTTCAAAAAAAATATTCAAGAATTATTTGATTATCCTCATATTATTATAATAATGTATGTGTCCATATATATATAAACGGTAAGAAGTTTAAATTTTTTTAAATAAAGTTTTAGGAGTTTAAATTTTCTTAAGTGAAGTTTTAGGTTTGACTCTTATATTATATATGGAGAAAATAGATTCTAAAAAGACTTTTTCATGGATTCAACTTGTTTGAACTCTAAAATGCATCGAAACCCTCATGAATATCGGATATTGAGAGTATCAGATTAAAATATTAAATAAAAATAAATATTTTAATATTTCATATTTAAAATATAATTTTTAAAACTCATATTTTAATTCTTTAGTATTTTATATTTTATATATTATGCAGATAATAAGAAATACATTTTTAAAATATATAGTGTAAGGTACATACTTAGAGGTGTAAACGAGCCGAACCAAAATTTAATTGGTTTGAACTTAGTTCGTTTATAATCGAGCCGAACACGAGTCAAATTTACTATATAATTTGGTGATCACAAGCTGTTCATGAATTTTAATAAATCTAAATGAGCTAAAAAATTAAAAAATATAAACTACAAATAAAAATTATTTATTAAAAATTAAAATAAATTAATATAAAATTATAATTTTATTATAATAATATATTTTAAAAATATTTTCACATTTATTGTAAATAAAAATTTATGTATTACACATCTAAAATTAAAATATTATACATTAAAAATAAGAACGGTTCACGAATTCTTACAAATTTTTAAGAGCTAATTTTTATATGGTTTAAATTTAATTTATTTATTAAAAAATTTTAATATAAATTAAAATAAATTTTCATCGGGTCAAATTTTAAGTACATCACGAGCCGCTGGACTCTATACATACCGAACAGTATTTCTGAGTTAATGCATGAAAGAAATTTTGCATTGTGAGTTGGGAGTGTTATTGATACGTCAGGGACAATATACATGCCAGCATTTTCGTGGTGCAATAACAAGAGACTGATAAATATCTTCCACTTCATTTTTCTCTGGGTCTTAGCAATAATTATTTTTGTTATGATGATGCTCCCCACGCATCAATAATTATTTTGACTCAAAGGATATATTTAAAATTTTTTTATTATTTTTATAATTTTATTAAAATCGAATAAAATTATGAACACTAATGATCAAAGAACACCAAAAGGAGCAATATGACAGACAAATCAATTACATGAGTTGACTGTGCTTCTGTCTCTATAAACTTTGTACGACTCACGTGCTTATGTTAATAGGAAAAGACTGCTGTTTCTTTCTTTCTTTCTTTCTTTATGCGGTTTCACCGTTGACACCCACTTTCTTATTCTTCCAAATGTTCCATTAAAATCTGATAATTCATCTTTGACTACAATCTCTTGCTTTCTTCATTGTTGTCTAGCCAACTTCGACGACCTAAGTATTAATGAATTGTACTGTAAAGACCGTCCTTTTTATAAGACACTTGCTAGCTAGTAGCTACTTCAATCAGTTCCCAGTTTGATCAGTCTATCAAGATCAATGGATACTGGAAAAAGAAATGAGCTTTACTTTATCTTCTTTCCATTTATGGCTCAAGGCCATACTATTCCGCTCATAGACATGGCCAACCTATTTGCATCAAGAGGCCAAAAGGTTAGTATCATTACCACTCCTGCCAATGCTCCTGCTATATCTAAATCAATTGAGAAAAGCAGAATTTTGGGTCATAAAATTGACACTGTGATCGTCAAATTCCCTTGTGTGGAAGTTGGATTGCCTGAAGGATGTGAGCAATTCGATTTGGCTTCTTCATTTGAAATGGCACAAAAGTTCTTTCGGGCCACTGCTCAACTTGCTGAGCCACTTGAGCATGTCTTGAAGGAGTATCATCCTAATTGTCTAGTTTCAGATACTTGTTTTCCATGGTCTAATGAAGTTGCATCCAGGTGTGGAGTTCCAAGAATCGTTTTTACTGGAACTTGTTTTTTCGCTTTGTGTGCTACACAGTCCGTGATTACATATCAGCCTTACAAAAAAGTGTCATCTGATACTGATCTTTTTGTAGTTCCAAATCTTCCAGGCGAGATCAAGTTGACAAGAAACCAATTACCGGATTTTTTTACACAAGAAAATACCCTCTATGAATTCTACAGGGAAGTGAAAAAAGCAGAGGCTAAAAGCTATGGTGTTCTTGTGAACAGCTTCTATGAGCTCGAACCCGATTACGCTGATCATTCCACGAAAGCTTTAGGAATCAAATCATGGCATATTGGTCCCATTTCGCTGTGCAATAGTAATGTTCCAGATATGGCAAAGAGAGGTAAAGAGGCTTCCATTGATGAAAGTGAGTGTTTAGATTGGCTGAATTCAAAGGAACCAAAATCAGTTGGTTATATATGCTTCGGAAGCATAGCGAAGTTCACTTCATCTCAACTTCTTGAGATTGCAATGGGGCTTGAAGATTCAGAACAGCAATTCATTTGGGCAGTGAAGAAAAGTAAAAATGATGAGGAAGATTGGTTACCCGATGGATTTGAGAAAAGAATGGAAGGAAAGGGGCTAATAATACGAGGGTGGGCACCTCAAGTATTGATTCTTGCACATCAAGCAGTAGGAGGATTCGCCACTCATTGCGGATGGAACTCGACACTTGAAGCAGTATCAGCAGGAGTGCCAATGGTGACATGGCCATTAGCAGCAGAGCAATTTTATAATGAAAAGCTCATAACTGAGGTATTAAGAATTGGAATTGCAGTGGGTGCTCAGAAGTGGATTAGAGTAGTAGGAGATAGTGTGAAGAAAGAAGCTATAACAAAGGCATTGAGACAAGTGATGGTGGGTGCAGAAGCAGAGGAAATGAGATGCAGAGCAAAAAGGCTTGCAGAAATGGCAAGAAAAGCAGTTGCAGAAGGTGGATCTTCTCACTCTGATTATAATGCCTTCATTGAAGAGTTAAGAAGTAAGAACAATCCCATTTAGAGTTTTATTATCTATCTTCGTATTTGCTAATTTATCTACCGGAAGTAAATTATGTTAGTTTTCGGTGTATTGTGGAGCGACTGTAACTGTAAGGTTTTGCAATTATGTTAGTTATATTAGAATTTATTCGGATTAATAGAATGAAACTTTTAGCAGAATTAACATAAATTTTGAGAAAAATCACACATAAAAATGCAGATTTTTAGTTGGTGCTAATTATCTGTAGCATTTTTAATATTTTTTCTTTAATTTAATGGTCATTAGATGGGAATCAAATTAAATTTATTAATTTTAAATGAATCATATTTGAGAATTAAATTTATAATATATATATATATATATATATATATTAAAAGTTATTTCACTTTATTTTTTTAACTTTATAAATTATGTCATTTTATTTAATTTTATTTAAAAGATTTAATTATATTTTTTAAAATTACTTTTAGATCCCTATAAGATAAATTTTATAACTATTCAATTTTTCTTTTTTAAAAGATAAATAAATTTTGAAAAATATTTTCAAATTTAATTTTACCATTTTTGAAATAAATTTGAAAGTTTTTACATAAAATTTTAATTTCTTATGTATCAGTTAAAATACTAAAAAAAGTAATAACTTATGATTCAACTTATTATATAGACTAATATTAATAAAAATAAAATCAATAAAGTAAGTATTTTTATCCATCACTATAAATAATAATAAATTTGTAATTTTTTTGTATTTTTTTAAAAAATTAAATATTTTTATATTCTTAACTAATATTTTCAGCATCTTAAAATTCTCTCTTTTTTTATCTAATACTTTTTTGATTTGATGTTTTTTAGAAAAATTTCTAAATAATATAGTTGAAAGTTGAGAAGTAAATTTTAAAATAGTTAAATTTTAAGGATTTAGTGAAAATTAAAAAATTTATAAAAATATTTTCTTATTTTTAATTTTTCTTATAGAAAAAAGATGATAAAAAATTCAATAAGTATTAAATTCTATTTTATAGGAATTTAAATGTAATTTTAAAAAATATAATTAGGTTCTTTAAATAAAATTGGATAAGATTGACACAATTTATAAAGTTGAAGGAGGAAATTAGAATAACTATTAAAGTAGGATTCAATTGATAATTATTTCAAAGTTTAGGATATAAATGATAGTTTTTTCAATATATTATATCATCTATGGATTCAGCAATAAGAAAGAGGTTAAATTATCTTAAATAAAATTTTGAATATGACTTTTATGCATAAATTTTTTGAAAGAATTACTTTTTATTAGTTCATTCGATTTGAACTCCAATATATATATAAGTTCTTGTGATTATCGAATACTAAAAGTATCATATAAAAATATTATGATATAAAAATTAAATATTTTTAAAATGTTGTATTATATATATATATATGCAGCCTTCCTTATGTTTCGTTAGACCAACCAGAGCATTAAAGGCCGTGAGGCTGGTGTCCACATAAGAGGGAAGGTATGTAAAACCTTTGAATATTTAAACAGTAAAAACAGTTACTGTGTATGAATGCAGGATGATTTATGCAAATGCAGAATGATCACAAAGCACCCTGTCAAGAAGTTTGCAGGTAGGAACGGCTCAGAGGGAAGCCCCAGACAGATAACCGTTCATAAAATAAAATAAAATAAAACA
>CATIWM010074864.1:0-14843 GCA_949671775.1 Mallotus repandus
AAATCATCAAATAAAACTCAATTTGGAGCTTTATAGCTCAAGTTATGATTGAAACACTGAGACTGTTAAACCAGATCTCTAAAATCCGAATTCTGCATGTTATGAACCCTAATCCAAATCAATCAAAACAAGTAAATTACTTACCAATTGGATCAATAAAGCCTTTAAGAATGATAATTTATGGCTTGAAATGGCTTTAATCTTCCAAAATTTGCTTGTAAAAATCAGCTTCACTTGAAGAATTCTTAACTCTCTTTAGCTCTCTCTCTTTTGCACTCCTTTTCTTTTCTTTTCTTCTCTCTTTTCCTTAACAATTAAGTCTCCTCCCTAAGCCATGACTTTAAAGAATAATCCACATCCAATTTAGATAGATTTTTTGTAAAATATTCACTAAAGCCCTTAATGAAATGACTTTGTAACCTATGAAACCTCGAGCTTTTACTTATGCATTTTAGCACGACTATTTGTTGCAATTGAGTCCAAATCATTCTAAAATTTTTACTTCTCATCCTTTACTTCATTTTTATCCCAAATCCCTTTTATTCTCAAAATTTTACTCATTTTGAGTGGCATCAAAATTCTAAAATTCTCATTCTTTGATCGAGTGCAAATCACGGTTAATCCGATACACTAACTTGACTACAATTACTAGCTTATACTTAAATTCTATCAACATGTATATAAATACAATGTATAATGAATGCAAATTTACTTAAAGTTAGGGTACGGATGTGACACAAACTAATCAATTTGAATAAATGAAAGATCTGTTGTTAAAATCAAAGATTTACCCAAAAAATAACAAATCAGAAACAAAAATGAAATAGATAAAGTCAAAAAACCACAAATATCAATAAAAAGACACAATCGAACCAATCAATTGGAAAAAATGAAAGTTCTGTTGTCAAAATCAAAGATTTACCTAAAAAATAACAAATTAAAAATAAAAATAAAATAGATGAAGCCCAAAAACCATAAATAGAGGAAGATCAAACAGATCAAAATAAGCATGCATACATGCTTATGAACACCACAAATTTGCTTCACCATTACCTTTTTTTTGAATAATTGACTGCAACAAGTCAATAACTAGTCGATTATTAGGTTTTTTGAGTCAATGTGTCTCTATTATACGAAAGAAAATAGACATAATAATTAATGGAGCATTTTGAATCAACGTTATAAAGCAGGTGATGGTAAGAGGCGAAACAGAAGGGATTTGCTTGGAATGGAAGGGAAGATGTTAGATGAGATTAGGGATTTAGGGTTACAAGATGAAGAAGGTTCGCGAGAGAGAAGAAAGACGAGGCAGAGGCGGCTACTAAGGATAGGGTAGAAATGAGTTAGGGTTAGTTTAAGTTTGTATTTATAGGTAGGTTATTTTCCCAAACGACGTCATTTTGTATTTATAATATATATATATATATATATATATATATATATTTGGAAATTCGGTAAATCGATCAGTTTAACAACAAACACCGAACCAATTTCTGAAAATCCGAACTTGCCTCTCCTCTACACCGAACCACCTATCTCCAATTTCAGAAACCGAATTGAACTAACATTTCGATTCAGTTTCGGTCGAAAATCGGTTGGCAGTCAAAAATTGAACACCCCTACATATGTGATATATGTGGCACCGTTTTTTTTTTAAAAAAAGAACAGTGAATGCTTTCAACATGTGTGGCACTGGCACGCAGTAAGGATCTATGAAAATGGATGCCATCTATGTCTAGGAATCTACATTTTCTAGGCTTTTATCGTCGGCCAATCGCCAATGATGATATGCTATATGTTATTACAAAACTTCAAAATAATGATTTGTGTTAGTAATAACACAAACATTAAAAAATAATTACCTCCTTTCAAAAAAAATAATACTTTCCGTTCATTCCAATTGTCATTTAAGATAGTGCCACAAAGATTAAGAATCCTATTTAATAGACATAATTATAGGTATAAATGACTACATAACCCTCTTTTAAAAAGACTAAAAGTTAGTGTGAATTATAATTGCTCCAATAGAAAACTTACTCTAAAACTAAGATATGGATAAAATTGGAAAGAAGATTTTATTTTTTATTGGCAATCTAAAAAAGTCGTTTAGAGTGGAACAAATTTTATTTTCTTAAATGACAATTGCAATGAAACGGAGGGAGTAATTACAAAACATAATTAATTGTATGAGTGAAAAGAATTAGGAATCATAATAAGTGAAAAGATGTGTGAAAATAGCATAAATTTAGGCTCCGTTTGGTTGTGAAAAATATTCTTCCGGAAAATATTTTCCCTTATTTTCCAGTGTTTGGATTACCAAAGAAAATATAGGTGGTGTATTCAATTAGGACTTTTAAAGACATTTATAGACTTTTTTTTAAGTGAATGACTTTTGTAGAGTTTATAGATTTTTTAATGACTTTTATAGAGTTTATGAATTTGTTAATGACTTTATAGACTTTATTTTAAAAATTTTTTTTAAAACGTTTATTGACATTGGACAACTTTTATTGATTTTAATATATATATTTTAAACTAATAAATTAGTTTTTATCATATAATAAAAATAAAATTTTTAAAATAATTATTAAAAATGGATGTCTTTAATTAATTTTTTGAAAAATAATTAAGATATTTATTTTATTAATTTCAAATAAAAAACCATAAAGAATTTTTTTTCAGCTAATAGATTTTTTCACAATCCACCAAAAAAATTTACCTAACATATATATAAGAAAAAACATGATAAACAAAAATTAAAAAAATATAAAAAAGTGAAAATAAATTGAAATAGTAATAAGTAGATTATCTCGTGGCACTTTAAGTCCATCACTCATTGATAAAACATCATATTTGAAAATCATTCAAATTTTTGAGGAAAGGTGAGCAATTTTTTTAGGTTGATATAAATAGAAAAAGTCATTAAAGTCTATAAAAATCCACAAAATTCCATTGTCTATAAAAATCAATGACTTTTTCAATATGGATTTACTTTTATCAACTCTTTAAAAGTCCTAATTAAATACCCCTTAGCTTTTATAGACTTTTTTTAAGTTTATAAAAGTCATTATTAAATACACCCTAACTTTTAAAGAGCATTTAAAAGTTAGAATTGAATACCCCATGATGTTTAAAATCTATCAAAGTCTTTCAAAATCCTAATTGAATACACCCTCCTAAGTCAAAGGAAAATAAATTGTTAGTCAAAGGAAAATAACTTCAAAATAAGAGAAAATGATTTCCCATTCTAAGGATGGAAAATCATTTTCCAATATATTTTCCAATGCATTCTCTCCTTATTTATTGTATTATCTTTTATTTTTCAATATCTTCTCTCCTAATTTATTGTTTTCTCTTTTATTTTTCAATATATTCTCTCCTCATTTATTGTTTTCTCTTTTATTTTCTAATATCTTCTCTCCTCATTTATTGTCTTTTAGCCAAACATTGAAAAATATTTTCTTAAAAAATAATTTTTTTGAAAAATATTTTCTGCAAACAAACAAAGTCTTAGTAAATAAACTTTCGCACTTACTACGAAATCACATTGGAAAATTATGTTTGATTAGTCCCGATCTAATTGATTATTAATCATTATTTCGTCTAATTTATAATTCTTTGATTTTAAGATTATTAATTCATGAAAATTCTACAAGAATTTATTTATTTCACATTCTATTATAAAATAAAAATATAACATCATGTTTGAATATAAATATTTAATTTTAAATTTAAATTTTAAATATAATAATTTCCATAATATAAAGTTAAATAAATATTTTAAACTTTAATTAATTAATTTTTAAATCTACTATACATTTATTTAAAATTTTTTATTAATATAAATTTACATAATTACTAATTAAAAAATTTCATCCAAATACAAATTAATAAATACCTCCCTTACATTTAAATATATAATCACACAATCATTACCAAGAAACCTTTTCACCAGTGGCAAAGCTGAATACAGTTAAGGTAGTGCTATCAATCGCTACAAATTTAGATTTTTGGCCACTTCACCAATTTGATGTAAAAGTTCCGATCCTTCATGGGAACCTTGAAGAAGAAATGTATTTGGAAAAATTTTAAAGTTAATTAATTTTTATGTGAAAATTTTTAAAAAGCTTACTACGAGTTGCGAAAATTTTACGCTTTTCCATTCCCTAATGCTGGTCATGTGCCCTTGAGGTTGGGACGTGATAGAGTGTTACAAAGTATTCTTATATTATTGTAATCTTCCTATATTATAATATTGTAATATAAAGAAGTAATTAGAGTTGGAAAGTAATTAAAGTTTTCCTATATTATCTTTATTCTTTAACTATAAATACATCTAGCATGTACATTATTACACTATAAATATATCTAGCATGTACATTATTACACATAAAATAATGAATAAGATAGAGTATTGGGTTTATATCCATAAATATATGCTATTATGTCGAACCGCATAAATCTTTTTCTTCTATGATTTTTCTTTTATATTTCTCAAATATTTTCTTTCTTCAAAATTTATCACATAGTTTTCCAATATGATTTTTTAGTAAGTGTGAAAATTTATTTGTCAAATTTATGTTACTTTCACACATCTTTTCACACATTATTATTCCGAATCTTTTCACACATACTATTAATTATGTTTGCTAATTATTGTATAAATATACCATGGAACTTTAGTCATTTATACCAACCTATCCTATTTTTAAAATTATGGTGAATTGATGTATGGAGTTTTTAATTTGTTGTAGATCCATCTACGGTCAAAATAGTATCTATCCATGTTGACATGACATGTATGTGCAAATTACTTGCTGAAAGTAAAGATGTATTTATAAAAAAAATGAAAGTTAAGGATATATTTATAAAAAAGATGAAAGTTAAGGATAGGAAATTTACTAATTTCTTTTTCTAATTTCCAAATCAACAAATAAATTTACACTTAAATGTCATGTTAGCACATTATGTCAACAAGGGCACATACTATTTTGACCATAAATATATTTGTAATAAATTAAAAAATTTATATACTAATTCGCCACAATTTTAAAAATAGAATAAATTGATAAAAATGACTAAAATCATAGTAAAATTATGCAATAATCCAAACATTAATTATACCCTCATGTGAGAATTTGAGCTATAATAGCAAACCAAACATATAAATATATGTTTAAATGAAATTCCATTAAAAATATAATCGTTCAAACTCAAAAAGTTAACAATGTATAAAATGCTTGTTAAAAAAAAACAATGTATAAAATAGTATGGGAAATTGCTTATGTCGCTACTAGCATACAAATCATTATCCGTAAAATATATTGTATATTTTAAAGTTTGTTGTAACAGCACGGGTAAAAATCTCTCTTACCCACTGAAATCCTATGTGGCATCTCATTATTGGCCAAAGATAAAAGCCTTGCCAGACATGTTACAAGCATTCAAACTGTTCTTTCTTTAAAGGCTAAATGCATAGTTTCACTCCTGAACTTTACACCATTACCTTTGACATTTTTCAATTTTTATTATTTTTATTTAATTTTTAAATTTTTATTTTGAGTCTTTCTTACCTTTTAATTTGTACTTTTTAATTCTATTTAACTCTTGTAATATCAAAATAGATAGAAATTTAATTTCAAATGATTTTAAACACATAAAATATAAAAATTAGCTTCAAAACAATATAAATAGAATTAAAACTAATAAATAAATCGAAATTTTTTTGTTTTTATTATATTTTTTATTAAATATTATTTTAGTTTATATAATTTTTTTTATGTCTATATCAACATTGATTTATAAAATATTTCAATTTTATATATTATAGGAGTTAAATAGCTTCAAATAAAATTTAAGGGTTTAATAGAACATAATAAAAGTTCAGGAGTGGTAGAGGTTAATTAAGTAAAGTTCAGAGGTGAAACTATGCATTTGGCCTTCTTTAAAAGTGTCACGACCCGAACCCCCCAAGGGTACGTGACTGACACTAGGAAAATTGAAAGCACAAAGCTTTCAAAACCTGTGGTAAGCCTAAAGATTTATCACAAATAAAAATTTGCCATTTCAAAATTTCTAACAAAAATCCGACAGAGTTTCCTTTATACCGAGAACAAATCCAAAACCAAAAAATCAAAGAAATACACTTCCAATAACACATATACTCAACCACCACAACTCTAATATCATCAAATCACCAACATCTCAATTCAAGTATAAAGAAATACACATTACAATGCAATACAAATACATAACAACAATTCCTCCAATACTATTGCGGTGTCTAGAATAACTACAAACCATTCCACAATATTAATAACATTACAAGGACCAACATAATACCACCAATGAAGAATAAGGGGGGCGTAGAGGAGGTGAACTAACTAAAGACTCCCAGATTCCTAGAAAAATAGTTGAGGGGAGTTAGACCTCACTAAGTAAGCTAATATAGAGAAATATATGTTAGTTTGAAAACCTTCTTTTATTTAAAACATTTATTACAAATATTTATTATAAAATTTTCTTTTGAGAAAATCATTAATTTATCAAATAAATTAAGTTTTATATATCCAAATATAGACCCTTTAAAATGTGGACATATAAAAATAAACCAAAAATTCATTTGGTAACAACTTAAAAACATAACTTCCAAATATCATTTACTTAAACAAATATATAATGAAAAATAAAATAATAAAATAATATCAATAAATAACTTTAGTGGAAAATTGGATGGTAGAACCTTAAACCACAATTCTATAAAGCTATTTGGCTCACTTATTTACCCAATGACTGCCAGTTCCCGAGAGCTAAGCTTCTACCGAGCTACCAGCTGCAGTCAGTCTCTTATTCCAATATTTACTGGCGGTTGCCGAGAACTAAGCTTCCACTGAGCCATCGATCCCAATAATATTTATCTATAATCCATACGTATCGCCCGAGAGCCAAGCATTAACCGAGCTTCAAAATTAATTTTGTCACGACTCTAAAATCATTATCTGTGTGCACAAGGTCCTGATGACACCCATCAGGTAGCTCGTTCTACCAATCTTTTTCAAAAATTATTTATCATTCGTAAAAGCATAATAAATTCTCAAAAAAATCAATATTAAAAATAAAATACTTTTATCATATCATTAACATCAATAATTAAATATAAAATAAGCATCACTAATATATTAAATCAACAATATGGGTATTCAAATATTAAAAATATAAATTCATTAATTAAACATACTCTTTAAATATAATTAACCAACCTATATTTATACGTAAATCTAACATACATTTCAATACATTAACTTACATTAACTAATTATCAAATAAATTCCTAATAACTCCCAAAAATTCTAAAAATTTATAAAAATGATGGAATAATGGAAATTGACTTAGAAACACCCTAAATGATTAATTTGAGGCTTAAGAATTATTTCCGACGATTAAACTAATTCAAATGGAAATAAACTAATTTCTACCGCAACATTTTTGAGACTTATTTCTCACAATCCGTAAAGAATTAAATTGAACTCCAGATATAGAAATTGATCACCATAATTTATACTATTTATTAAAAAATAGCTCATAATCATTTCTGGGTCGATACTGTTCATTCACCGGGAATTCGGGTTATTACATTCTTCCCCATGAAGAAAAATTCATCCTTGAATTTTACATCAATACTGAAATAAATAGGGGTATCGGCTCTGCATATCGACCTCATCTCCCAAGTGCAATCTTCCACTGCATGGTTGCTCCATAGCACCTTCACCATAAGAATTTCTTGGGTACGCAATTGGCGAACTTGTCGATCCGCGATTGCTACTGGGTACTCTTCCTAAGTAAAATCTTCACCGAGCTCCACTATCTGAGGCTAAAGAACATGTGAAGGATCAAAGATGTACTTTCTCAACATAGAGACATGGAACACTGGATGAATCTGCGATACTCTGGCGGCAACACTAGTCTGTAAGCCACATCACCTACTCTTAAGCGAATCTCAAAGGGTCCGATATATGTTGGAGCTAGCTTGCCTTTCTTACCAAATCTCATTACTCCCTTAATTAGAGAAACCTTGAGAAGCACCATCTCTCTAACAGAAAATGCTACATCTTTTCTCTTAGGATCAACACAGCTTTTCTATTGGTTAAAAGCTGTCTTCAATCTCTGTTGGATGAGAGGAACTTTCTCAGAAGTCACTTACACCAATTTTAGGCTTGTCAACTGCCTCTCTCTAACTTCCTAACATAGAGGTGATCTACACTTCCAACCATATAATGCTTCATAAGGGGCCATTTCAATGCTTGCATGATAATTATTATTATATGCAAATTCAATCAAAGGTAAGTGCAAATCTCATT
Organism: Mallotus repandus; assembly: GCA_949671775.1. Lineage (NCBI taxonomy): Eukaryota > Viridiplantae > Streptophyta > Magnoliopsida > Malpighiales > Euphorbiaceae > Mallotus > Mallotus repandus. The sequence continues at coordinate 8,358 of CATIWM010074864.1, forward strand.
GACCACTAAAGTCTATCACACACATTCTGAGTATATCTTCTAATGTCTAAATGGTCCTTTCTGACTGACCATCCGTTTGAGGATGAAACGTCGTACTGAAAGCAAATCTCATACCCAAAGCCTTATGTAATTCTTGCCAAAAGACAGAAGTAAAATTAGCTCCTCTATCAGACACTATACTTTCTGGTAACCCCTGGAGGCAAACAATTCTATTAATATACAACCTTGCTAACCTGTCAGTGGAATATGTCTTCTTAATTGGTAAAAAGTGAGCTGACTTGGTTAGCCTATCAATTATCACCCAAATAGCATCATAGCCTCTAGTTGTATGAGGTAATCCAGTCACAAAATACATAGCAATCATATCCCACTTCTATTCTGGGATAGGCAACTGTTGCAATAATCCTGAGGGCCTTTGATGTTCCAATTTCACTTGTTGACAAGTGAGACACTTGGATACAAACTCCGCAATGTCTGTCTTCATCCTATTCCACCAATATGTATCTTTTAAATTATGATACATCTTGGTAGAACCTGGGTGAACACTATAAGCAGAAAAATGAGCTTCCTCCATGATCTTTTTTCTTAGCTCATCCACATCTGGCACACATAACCTAGTGCCCAAATGTAGTACACCCTCACCATCAATAACAAAATCTATAGATTGACTTTATTGCACTTTTAGATATTATCTTTTACAAGTGTGGGTCCTTTCTATGTGCTTCCTTAACTCTATCCAAGTACACTGATTGTACTCTGAAATAAGCTGAAAGACATTTCTTGGTTACCTTCCACTGTAATCCATGATCAATCATTTTATACAACTCTTTAATGATTGGCCTCATTTCCGAGCTAATGTGAGCAAGGCTTCCTGTTGACTTTCTACGCAATGCATCAGCTACCATATTAGACTTACTTGGATGGTAAATAATGGAGCAATCATAGTCTTTCAAAAGTTCCATCCATCTCCTCTGCCTCAAGTTAAAATCTCTTTATTCAAAAATATACTTTAAGCTTTTGTGATCAGTGTATATTTCATAAGTTACACCATACAAGTAGTGCCTCTAAATCTTCAATGCAAACACCACTACTGCCATTTCTGAATCATGAGTAAAATAATTTTATTCGTGCTTCTTTAACTAACGTGAAGCATAAGCAACTACTCTCCTATTCTGCATCAATACACAACTAACCCTACTCGAGAAACATCACAATACACTGTATATCCTTCATTCCCTAAAGGTAAAGTCAACACTAGAGCTGAAGTCAGTCTATTTTTTAGCTTCTGAAAGTGCTCCTCACATTTATCAATCCACATAAACTTAGCATTCTTCTAAGTTAACCTTGTTAAAGGTGCGACTATCTTGGAGAAATCCTTCACAAACCTCCTATAGTAGCCAGCTAAACCTAGAAAACTCCTTATCTTAGTAACTGTTGTAGGTCCCGACCATTCTGCAATGGCTTCTATCTTCTTAGGATCCACTTGTATGCCATCTTTAGATACAACATGGCCTAAGAACACCACTTGATCCAACCAAAACTTACATTTAGAGAATTTGGCATACAGTTGATGCTCCCTTAAAGTCTGAAGCACCATCTTTAAATGCATAACATGCTCCACTTCACTCTTAGAATACACCAAGATATCATCAATAGACACTATTATAAAATGGTCCAAGAATGGCCTAAACACCCAATTCATCAAGTCCATAAAGGCTGTCGGGGCATTAGTCAACCCAAAGGACATCACCAAAAATTCATAGTGGGCATATCTTGTCTGAAATGCATTCTTGGGTATATCTCCACTTCTAATTCTCAACTGATGATACCCTGACCTCAAGTCAATCTTGGAAAAACATCGAGCTCCTTGAAGCTGAACAAATAAGTTATTAATTTTCGGAAGAGGATACTTATTCTTGATAGTGACTTTGTTCAACTGTCTATAGTCAATGCAAAGTCAGAGACTACCATATTTTTTCTTCATAAATAACACCGGAGCACCCCAAAGAGATGTACTAGGTCTAATGAAACCCTTATCAAGCAATTTTTGCAATTGCTCTCTAAGCTTCTTTAATTCTGCTGGTGCAATTCTATAAGGTGGCATAGAGATAGGATATGTACCAGGTACAATATCAATACATGATTCTATCTCTCTTTCTGGTGGTAATCCTAGTAACTCTTTAGGAAAAATATCTAGAAATTCACATACCACTGGAATATTCTCAACCACCCCCTTATCCACTTTTGTATCTTTGACCATAACCAAATAGCCTTGACACCCATTCTAAGCATTTTTCTGGCCATGACATTAGAAATAAGATTTTGAGGCATTGAACTCTTGTCACCTTTGAATTGAAATTCCACATCATTTGGAGTTTTGAAAATTACTTCCTTCTTCCGACAATCTAAGGTATCATAGTGTTAAGCTAACCAATCCATTCCCAAAATCACATCAAAATCTATCACATCTAATAAAACTAAATCTGCAAGCAACTCTCTACCTTCCACCAACACTGGACAAGACGAAAAGACTATATCTGCCTTCAACTAGTCGTTAAGTAGAGTCACTACAGACAATGGAATTAACAACTTGGATGGTTGCCATCCCTTTCTTAAAGCAAAAATAGGAGATACAAAAGAATACGATGCACCAAGATTAAACAAAACTCTAACATCAAGATAACAAACTGGAAGAGTACCTGCAATTACTACATTGGATGCTTGAGCATCCTGGGGAGTCAATGTAAATACCCTGGCCTGACAGTGACCTACTTGCTGTGAGGTGGATGGCTGTATAAACCCTTGACCATTAGATCTTCCTCCTGAGCCACGGTCCTGCTGGCCCATAAATTATGTCGGTCTCTGGTGAGGGTACATAGGTGCTTGATATGGCTGATGCATCTATTAAAATGGCTAAGCCACTGAAGATGAAGATCCTTGAGCATAAGATGGCTAATATCCAATGTTAGGACAAAATCTGGCAAGATGTCTTATCTGCCTACATCTAAAACATGCTCCTGTCAATAAATGGCATGGTCTTGATGCACTTTGCCACAAGTAAGACATGCACTAGCCCCAGATCCTGCCATGTCCGGAGCTCTGGCCACTACTGCTGCTACTGACTCCATAACCAAATCTAGTAGCTCTATCACTCCTACGGTTAGGAACGTAACTATGTCTGCCATATCTATATGCTATAGATCTCCTAGCCTGCTGGGAAGTACCCTCTACTTGAATACTCGTACTGCCAATTTGAAAAGTAGACTGCTAAAAATCTTGAGATACTCCTAATCTACTGCTGTTACCGAAGTAGGGATCAAGGATAGTGCCTTGCATCATATGCCTTCTTTTTAATAATCTAGCTTCCTCTGCCACCTTTCTAAAGTACGGTCCTCTGTACAAATGCCTATATATGCTGGCCCTAATCCAGTGACAGTGACATACAATTCAATAACTCTATATTCATCTCTCCTTATATTTCAGCATTGTGAGCTAGTATGTAAAATTCTCTAGTATACTCTTCCACAGACCTGTCCCCTTTGTTAATGTGCAGTAGCTGCCATCTATAAGTATCTTTTACTGTAGGTGGACAAAAGTACCTTAGGAACGCTCTTTAAATTCAAGCCAGGACATATTATTCATGTAAGGCTGGATAGACTACATAAACCAGTCTCGTGCAGCTGCTTGAACTAATAGCTCAACAATCAAGATCCTTTGATAGTCAGTATGCCCTGTCCTTGTCCGCGACTCAATTATATTAATAAAGTCCAAAGGATCTCATATACCATCAAAGGAGACTCTGCTAATTCTACAGTAAAGGAGTGCAATATTAGCATATGACATTTCCTGGTTCTTCTGTTGGAACATCTGCTAGACTAATGGCATAGCCTGATTAAGTGCAGCTAAGCCTTGGTTAATTCCTGCCACTCTAGCTGCAAATGTCGCAGGATCTATCTCTGGAGCTTTTGGCTCAACTTGCGACTGTTGCTCTTATTCTAGAGCTGCCGCTGCCCTAGGCCTACCCCTTCCTCTATGTCGTGGGGCTGGTGGAGAAGCTTTATCTTGAACGGACTGCTCGCCTTCATCATATTTTGCATCTGCAGCAGGAGCATTTCCGTGATCTCCTCCTCATTCTAAAAAGACACAATAATAAGGTTCAAGACAAAACAAAGATGCTAACATATACACAAAAGTCTAGAAACAATGATAACAACAAGTGACAATTATCAACCTAATCACTGCAGTAGTTCAAGAAAAGACATATTTCAATAACCAAAAAAATAGTAAAAAATCAACCATAAGCTCTGATACCAACTTTGTCATGACCCGAACCCCTCAAGGGTACGTGACTGGCACTAGGGAAAGTGAAAGCATAAAGCTTCCAAAACCCGTAGTAAGCCTAAAGATTTATCACAAATAAAAATTTGCCATTTCAAAATTTCTAACAAAAATCTAGTAGAGTTTCCTCTGTACTGGGAACAAATCCAAAACCTGAAATCTAAGAAATACACTTCCAATAACACATATACTCAACCACCATAACTCCAATATCATCAAATCACCAACATCTCAATTCAAATATAAAAAAAATACACATTATAATGCAATACAAATACATAACAACAATTCATTCAATACTATTGCGGTGTCTAGAATAACTACAAATCATTCCATAATATTAATAACATTACAAGGACCTACATAATACCACTGGTGAAGAATGAGGCCGACGTAGAGGAGGTGAACTAACTGAAGACTCCCAGATTCCTGAAAAAATAGTTGAGGGGAGTCAGACCTCATTGAGTAAGCTAATATAGAGAAATATATGTTAGTTTGAAAACCTTCTTTCATTTAAAACATTTATTATAAAATTTCCTTTTGGAAAATTATTAATTTATCAATTAAATTAAATTATATATATCCAGATATAAACCCTTTAAAATGTGGACATATAAAAATAAACCAAAATTTCATTTGGTAACAACTTAAAAACATAACTTCCAAATACCATTTACTTAAACAAATATATAATTAAAAATAAAATAATAAAATAATATCAATAAATAACTTTAGTAGAAAATTGATGGTAGAACCCTAAACCAAAATTCCATAAAGCCATTCGGCTCAATTATTTACCCAATGACTGCCAGTTCCAGAGAGCTAAGCTTCCACTGAGCTACCAGCCGCAATCAGTCTCTGATTCCAGTATTTACTAGCGGTTCCTGAGAGCTAAGATTTCATCAAGCCACCGGTCCCAGTAATATTTATCTATAATCCATACATATCACCCAAGAGCCAAGCATCAAGTGAGCTTCACAATTAATTTTCTCAATAAGGGCCCGACTCTAAAATCATTATCTGTGTGCACACTGTCCTGATGACACTCATCAGGTAGCCCATTCTACTAATCTTTTCCAAAAATTATTTATCATACGTAAAAGCATTATAAATTCTCGGAAAAATCAATACTGAAAATAAAATACTTTTATCTTTATAATCCACTATATCATAAATATCAATAATCAAATATAAAATCAGCATCTCTAATATATTAAATCAACAATATGGGTATTCAAATATTAAAAATATAAATTCATTAATTAAACATACTCTTTAATTATAATTAACCAACATATATTTATACGCAAATCTAACACACATTTCAATATATTAACTTACAGGTGGAGTAAGTGGGCTGACATGTTCATATCCGCCTATTACCCAATACCTCCTCTCCGGTATGCTCTATAAATAATATATATAACTAATTATCAAATAAATTCCTAATAACTTCCAAAAATTCTAAAAATTTGTAAAAACGATGGAATCACGGAAATTGACTTAGAAACACCCTAAATGATTAATTTGAGGCTTAAGAATTATCTCCGACGATTAAACTAATTTAAATGAAAATTAATCAATTTTCACCGCAATCTTTCCAAGATTTATTTCTCACAATCCGTAAAGAATTAAATTAAACTCCATGTATAAAAATTGATCACCACAATTTATACTATTTATTAAAAATAGGTCACAATCATTTCTGGGTCAATACTTAAACTCCATGTATAAAAATTGATCACCACAATTTATACTATTTATTAAAAATAGCTCACAATCATTTCTGGGTCAATACTATTCATTCACCGGGAATTCGGGTTATTATAAAAAGTAACTGTGCCACCATTATGTTTAGTGGATACATTAGAATCTATGGGTTGAATTGATGAAAAAAGAAAAATTTTAATTATTTAAAGTTAAATTTTGATTTTAAATTCTACATAAAAATATGAATTCTAAAATAACTTTACCATCTCATAGGATTCAACCAGCCTGACCTAAAAAAAATTGAAGTTTATATAGCTGTCGTAATTAAATAGAAAAAGTAAAATTTAAATGCTGTGATTATTAGTTATAAAATTAATTTTTATTCAATTTTAATAAATTAATTATAAAAACCATAGTTGGGTGGTAATGGACCATTTA
>CATIWM010074878.1:0-14712 GCA_949671775.1 Mallotus repandus
TCTATTATCCTTAATTTTTTAATTATTTTTATTTTTTTCTTATTTTTTTATTTTTATTCTTAGTTTTTTATTTTGGGTTTTGGTTTTGGGTATTAATATATATATAGGCGGTATGGTCTATTTTAGAGATTATAATTAACATCTTTAAATTGTATAACTCATATTATTTTAATAAATAACTAAATTTTCAAATATTCTAGAAAAATACTTTGAACTATATATATATATATATGGCTGATATTATTTTATTAATTTTATACATGAAAAATAAACAAATAATAAAATACAATTAAATGAAATTTTTTCAAGTTTCATACATTTGAAAAAGATTGGCACTTGAATTCAAATTAATTGATATCCATATATCAATTATTTTTATTTATTTTATTTTAATTAATTGAATACAATTATATTTGAAATTTATTATTCAAGTCCAACTATTTTTTTGATAATTTTTCTAACAATAAATATTTACTCAAATTATCAGATTCAGATACTGTTTTGAGTCTCAAATATTGTTTGGAGTTTTATATATAAATAATATTCAGAAAATATACTTTTGGTTGGAGGAAAATATTTGAATAATATTTAGATAATATGTTGTTTTAGTTTCTGATACAATTTTTAATTAGTTTCACATACATATAATATTCACATAGTATATTGCATTTATGAGTTTGAGATGATGTCTTTAATTCTCAATTACTGTTTTAAGTTTCAGATATTGTTTGAATTTCAGATATTGTTTTGAGTTTTAGATACGAATAATATTTAGAAAATATACTGTTTTGATTGTGTGATATATGAATAGTATTTAGATAATATATTGTTTTTAGTATCTCATGCAATTTTAAAATTTCACATACATATAATATTTAGATAGTATATTGTATTTATGAGTTTCAGATAATATCTTTAATTTTCAAATACTATTTTGAGTTTCAGATTCTTATAATAATTTGATAACATTATGTTTTGATTGTATCATATACGAATAATATTCAGAAAATATATTATTTATCATTCTTTATTACTTCTCAAGCTTTATTGTGTAACAAAAATTTTAATTAATATTTTTTATTAATTTTTAACACAATTGGACAATATATATTAATCTTACACGACATTGTTAAATATAAAAAAATTATCATTGAATTACAAAAAATAATGATTATATATATATATATATATTTCAAGAGTCAAAAATAGTGATATAGTGCTGCACCAAGAAAAATGCTAATTTTTCACCTCCAATTGAAAGGTCCTCGTCCATCCACCTGCACCGTCTCTCCTCCTTATTCTAAAATTTTTGAATTTTCTTTTTAGAAAAAAACTAGTTTAAAACTGTAATAAATCTAATCCTTTCTGACCTATAATAATAATAATAATAATAATAATAATAATAATAATATTGTGTTGTTTTTCTTATCTGAATTTTAACTACTATTTTAAGTTTCAGATAATTATAAAAATCAGATAATATATTGTTTTTATTATATCATATATGAATAATATTTAAAAATATATATATTATTTTTAAGGTGTCATTATTATTATTTCTTAAACTTGTTGTGTAACATAAATTGAAAATAAAAAATTAGTAATATTTTAATTAATTTAATTTTTTATTCACTGAAAACTTAAAAAAATTAAAATTATAAACCAAAAAAATTAGTATTTGAATACAATAACAAATGTTTAATGCAAGTTGCAATTAGTAAAAAAAAAAATATATCTTGATCATGGGCAGTTAGGTCCTGGAAGTCCAAGGCTAGGATTATTCGCAAGTCTGTAAGATCATAAGAAATAAAATTTAAATTATTCTTGCATTGATCACTCAACAAATAAAAAAATAAAATAAAAATTAATGGCAATCAAGTAAAAGCTCACTTCACCTCACAAAAAAAGTAAAAGCTCACTTGAGATCACTAATCTGTTGTAATCCAGCAGGAAACGTTCCACGCAGATTATTGTATGAGAGATCCCTTAAAAGAACATAGACATATAATTATCAGAAGTTATTTAATTAAAGAAACAAAAACGTTAGTCGGATTAAGAAGAAAATTCAAATGATTTACACATTGCATTTCCAATTGCTGAGATGATCCACCCATTCAACAATTCTAGCAAATATTTACTGGTAATCGAGATTTATGAGATTAAACAGAGACAAGAGAAAAGGCTAACCTTAATTTGTTGAATATATTGACGGCTAAATTGAGCATTAATATAGGCACTAGAGCGACTAACGAAGAGGATATTTCTTACACCATACTTGCGTAGATTAAGAGAAAGGCAAGTCAAGGAAACAACAACTATGTTGGAAAAAATTGGCCCCTTACAATCCGATAAATATCTTCACCCCTTTAAATCACAATTTGAACAAAATATTTGAAAAAATAAAAAAGAGAAACACAAAATAATTTAACGTGAAAAACTCTAAAATGGAGAAAAACCATGAGTGTCGTAAAAAAACAACCAAGAGAAAAATATTCACCATGTGAAAAATTCTTACAACTACACTATCAAATATTTAATTCTCACACACACCCAAAAGCTCAAGTACACCCAAGAAAATTTCTCTTAAATTCTCTACTAGTATAGCTAATAGCTTTCAATGGTACACCAAATACTAATGGTGATTGACACACTTAACAAAGGAAGCAAACGAGTGTATTTTATAACAACTAACCCCCTCCTTCTTTCTCTTCTTTTCAATGTGGGATAACATTCCCACATCCATCTTTTAATTATTTTTTATCATATTTCAGCAATCTTTACCATGATTAAAAAAATTAAAAGAACAATAGCTACCTCAATAATACCATCAGTTATGATAGTCACAATTCTAAAAAACAAAAATTGTCATACTCCACCATAAGAATATACACACTTGGAATTCACCAACTCGAAGAATTTTCAACTCGGCCAGTTCATGTCAAAAAACTGTTAATAAGTTATGGTGCAACTTCCAATGTTGACTTTCTGGGAAGTTCATTAGTCATTGACATCAATTCCACCACACACCTTGCATCAATTGTCCACCAATGGCTGTGTGCAAACTGTGGACATGCTACCTATCTTACATCTTTTTTCATGGCAACTTAGTTGGTAGTTATCATGCCATAAGGATATATATCTTTTCTTATATAGAAAGTTCATTGTCTTCAAAGACGACCATATTTGTAGCATGACTTTTGGAGCCATTAGCCGAATTTGCTCCACCATTTTTGCAATCCTTCTTTACATGTCCAGGTTGCCCACATCCCCAACAAATAATTTTCTTTTTGGAGCCTTTATTTTTCTTCCCATTTCCACAAACCGACAATGTTGTACTTTCAGAAAACTTGTTCTCTCCATTTTTTAGCCTTCTTTCTTCATAAACTAGCTTACTTGTCACTTCTGAAAAAATCACATTCTCTTTCCTTTACATTAAAACGGTTTGCATGTGTTCATAGGAAGGTGGAAGAGACCAGATAAGTCTCAACGCTTTATCTTCATCATCAATTTTCACTCCAATAGATTCAAGTTCAGAAACAATCCCATTGAGTGCACTAAGGTGGTCAGAAATTTTTGTACCTTCTTCCATTTGTAATTTGTGAAATTGCTCCTTCAAATATAACCTATTTGAAAGACTTTTAGCCTGGTAGATTTACTCAAGCTTTTCCCAAAGCTCCTTTGTCGATGACCATCTAGCAACATTAGCAAAAACATTTTTGGATAGACAAAGACAAATCTGACTTGCTACTCTCATGTCTAGCTCCTCTCATTCTTCTTCACTCATCTTGGATTTTCCTATGTCTTTACTGCTGTCACCGGATTTATCTGGCTCCTTTCCTTCGGACAAAAAAGTTAACTTTCCTCCCAAGGCCTTATACAATCCAGACTGGATCTATGTATATCTTTGACTTGTACTTGCCATAACCCAAAATTCATTCTCCCATCAAATTTCTCAATATCAAATCTGAAGCTCATTTTTGCTCAATAATGCACAGTACCTCCATAGACTTGAACAATACTTCCTACTGCAGTGACCTCACGCGTGAATAATGAGTGAACAATTGTATCTACAAAATATAATAAGAAAGTTTCCTAGAGAGATTGGGGGGACATAAACAATACAACTTAAGTCCCAACTTCCCTAGGCGATTATGGCCTTTATCACAAAACTTTCTTAACTGCACTTACTTACACAATACCACACTCAATAAACACAATACTGTGTTTAAAGGACCTCCAGTTAGATTACAACAATTTCTAAAAAAAAATCTTTTATGATGTGGAAGATCGGATAAAGCCGCAACCATTAAGCATACTACGAATTTTAAAGAAATTCCTACGCTGCCTTCAAGCTCGTCCCTTACCGAACCATCGGCTTTGATACCATTTTAAAAATGCCCTAGAGGGGCGGTGAATAGGGCTATCGAACAAAAATCAAAACTTAAAAACAAATAAACAAAATGAAAGAATGTTGAGAAGGAAGAACGATGAACACAAGAATTTAAGGAGTTCGGATTCTCAACAATCCTACGTCTCCACCTAACTTATCCCCAAGTTAGGATTTTGAATCACCACAATCTATTCCCCTAGATTGATTTTTACAACTTGAGTTTTAGGCTCAACTCAAACCTTACACAAGTGTTTTCAAGGATTACACTAAAATAAAATTTCCAAGTATTTTAATAGCTAAACACTTAAACCAATTCCTTTATAATAGAACCTCACTTCCCTTTTTCTAAACCCAAAAAATAGAAGAATAAGAATTTCTATTCTAATCACTCACCAAACTCTCACAAGAGTTTACTAAATACAAGAATGAATTAAAGAGAATTTTGAGCTTAATTGAATGCTTGAGAATGTATAAATGAAAAACAAGTTTCTTAACCTATAAATGATCTTTAGAGGTTGTATTTATAGTTTGAGCAATTCAATTATATATGTTGGAAACAATAATTTTATTTCCAACAAATTCAAACTTCATTTGAATGAAATTTGAACTTTTAGCCTGCATTTTCTCTGGTCCCGGTTGTAATCACACTGATCCCGGTCGGGATATTTAAAAATATATCTATTATAGCCATTATGTTTGAAGTCTACATTGATCCTGATCATGACTACCTTGATCCCAGTCAGGATCACACTGGTCCCGGTTGGGACATTGGCCCGGGATATGTTCTGGAAGATTTCTTCAATTTGGTGCAATTTTGGTCCCAGTCGGGATCATGACTTTTATCCATTTAATACGATTGAATAAGCCTTATATTTCTTCATTAAAGTTTTAGGTATTTTTCTTATCTTTCCATATCACTTTGAATCACCTCAATTAGACATTTTTAGCTCAAGATATTGTTGAAATAGTAAGAGCTGCTCAAATCAAAATGAAAACTGCATATGTTGGTTTTAACTAAATATTTCTAAACCCAAATGAATTCGGATTTTGACAAGTAAGATCAATTCGGAAATCTTGTGATGTCTACTTAAAATGTTAAGAAGACATCTTTCTCATTATAAAAATCTAAGACTTTCAAAATCTTCCTGGAATCCCGAAGGTCGATTTAGTCCAAAAGCACACTTAACTTCATTTTGATTTCCATTATAGTCCTAGCTTATACACTCTTAAACAAACATATTAAATGCTCAAAATCAAGTTTGTTAAGATCAAAATCAAGATTGATTATTGCTAAGCTCAACACATTTGTTGGGAAAAATTGGCCCCTTACAATCCAACCTTTAAATCACAATTTGAACAAAAATACTTGAAAAAATAAATTGAGGGAAACACACAATAATTTAACGTAAAAAACTCCAAAATGGAGAAAAACCATAGGTATCGTCAAAAGACAACCAAGAGAAAAATATTCACTATGTGAAAAATTATTACAACCACACTGTCAAATATTTAACTCTCATACACACTCAAAAGAAGTAAATTCAAGAGAATTTTCCTTAAATTCTCTACTAGTATAGCTAATAGCTTTTAATGCTCAAAATTTGACATGCTGTGACAACACAAAATTGCAGCAAAAGAAATATGCGGAATCTCACAAGTTTTGAAGAAAATGAAGAAAACTCATATGTTAAAACAGCGAAATGAAGCAATTCCAACAAAAGATTAACCCAGATGATAAACCTAAAAGAAAGTTAGGACCCAAAACAACAAAATAAAAAAAGTCTGCAAAATAAAATTGTAATTTTGTTAGAACAAACAAGAGTGGTTCATTGATTCTAAATTGTAATAATGACGAATTGATTAAATGGAACCAAAATCTTTGACAAAATAAAAGCAGACGAGAGTGGAAAACATAGGACCCAAAATGGCAAAAATTCTAGAAACAAAAATCAATGGAACCATAAACAGCAAAAGTTTCATGGATGGGGATGAAAATCTGTAAAATGCCATTTTCTTGACCTATAATTGCAACAATCATCTTTATCATTAGATAGAAGAAAAAAAAGAAGACGTAAGATGGAAAATTAAAAAAAAAAAGATAAGCGTTTAATTTTTTACAAAAATAGAATATGCATGTAATATTTTTAAAACATGGGACATTTGATATTAATGACATCTATTTTTTGAGTATTTTTGTAAAAAGCCCTAATTTAAATCATGTCATTTTTTATTTTTATAATTAATTTTTCACTTGATTTAAAAGAAAAAACTATTTCACTTGATTTAAAAGAAAAAATTATCTCCTATTGTATAGTCCATTGGTAATTAGATCATTTGACCTCCATAGTTATTAAAAAAAAATACTAAATCCTTGAACTATGACAATTGGTGATCAAAAGGAAAACTAACGGAGAGAAAATTTGCTATGGCAATGGCATTGCTAGTGATGGTGCATGCTGCTAGTATACTCAGGGCAAGCAAGAACTAAATCTTCGGGTAACTAGTTGATAAGTGCTATACCGATTGTTAATTTAGAATCAGTGTTTACATGTAATACAATTTGTTAATGACATGTGAAAAAGCTATGATAGCTACCATTTGTACGAGAGTTGCTATAAAAAATCATTAACGTATATGTAATTAAATTTTAAGCTTTTAATTTCAATTATATTTTGTCTTTTGTCGTATAAAATGAGATTTATATGTTTCTTTTAGTATTATATTTACTTTTTAGCAATTCATAAAATAAAGTAGTTGATCAACAATTACTGGACTTCACTATCAGGAAACTATTCTATTTTTATAGTCCTATCAAAATAATATTTTGAGTTCGAATAGTGATATATGCAATTGTATTAAATTAATGGTTGGGGAGACTTTTCTATTTTTATAGTCCTATCAAAATTGAATCAAATTAATTAGCGTCCAATAAATTCTAAATGCCGGTAGTTCAAACTAAATTTTAAAAAAATAAATAAATAATGCAATTGAAGCTTTAATTTTGCTAGGAAAAGAATGGTTTAATGGTCACTTTTTTACATGATATATGAGTTGCAAAATTTGAATTTATAGAATTAATATTTACCTGATTTAAATATAAAATTATATAATTCATTAATATTTAGATTGTTTAATTTCTTGATTAATAAAAAAATAATTTCTTTTTCCTAATGGATTTCCATACGGCAAAAATTGACAGTTTTGTCATGAAAGTTGCATTACTTCAGCTGTTAATTATTTTATGTTTTTTTTCCTTTCCAATAAAAAGGGTTTAATAAGAGTTGTTTTGGTGCTCAAAACACATCACAAAGAATATCATATAGGAAGTAGGGATAATTATTATTACCTCTTGAGGTTAGGGTCTAATTACTAGTTCGTTCTTTTTATTTCAAAAATTAACTAAAAATCCCTTTAAATTTGATTCATTAAATAATTTCTCCCTTTTGTCTAAAAGAAACGTTAATTAACATAAAATAACATATTTATCCTTAATATGTTATTGAATTTATGCATGAATACCATTGTTAACTGATTAATTTCTTCTTTTTATTTTTTATATGATCAATAATTAAATTAAATGTAATTTTAATGTATTTAATAAAATTAATTAATATTAAAAAGTATAAATAATTTAAAATAATATTATTTATGTATAAATTAATATGTCATATAAATATTAAAGTACTTCAAAAATTTTGACACAATGTTAAAATATTTTGATAGTGTATATATCAATAAACAAATTAACAATATAAGTAAATAAAATAAATTTTGATATTTTAAACTTATTAAAAATTACTGGTAAATAAATAAATTTATCCAATAACATAACATATTATAAATATATTTTAGGCCTTGGGAATAATTTTTAAAAAAAAAAAAATTTAATTTTTTACTAAATATTTTTTCGAATATATGGACTAATTAACTAAACTCTTATGAATTTTTTATATAATTTTTATTGTGATATTTTTTTTATATATTATACAATATGGGTATAAATGAAATTTTTAAAATTATTTTGACTTTTATTATAAAATTCAACAGATAAATTAATGAAAAATGTCAAAAAGATACAATTTTAACTTTTTCAAAAAGTTTAAAGAGTAAATTGAATTTCATTCCAATTAAAAGGCATGGTTTTTAGAAAAAACTGTCAATTGTTTACTCTTTAATACGTGCGATAACAGTGATTGGTTAAATTTTAAAATTGATAGTTTATGTTTTAGTTTAGATTTTTTTTTATCAACAACAACAAGTACATTATTTTAAAAATATATTTATTAAATTATTTTTTTTAACTCTAAAGAATTAACATTTACTAATATTCAAAATAAAAAATTGACATTAACTTAATAAAAATTATTTTATAAAATTATTAAAAACATCAACCACAATGAAAATATTAGAAGTTATGATATTATCAATAGTATATATAACATATATTAGTACTTACTTTAACTATTCATAATTATTTAATTATTAATTATAATTTAAAATAATATTTATTTTGTTATGATTTATAAAAGTAAATTTTATGCATTTAATTTACATTATAAATAATTAGTACAAATATGAAATTAATATAAATATGTTTAGATAATTATTCTTATATTATCAATAATTAGCATAAATATAGCCTTTAATTGTGTAGGTCGTGATATTCAAACATTGTAATACAGCTGCTCAAAAAATTATAATCATTCTCAAACAGACCAAAAAATAACGGTATCATTTTTTTAAAATTTAGTCTATATATGTATATATTGAAATAAAACATATAATATATTTATTCTCATCTTCTTAAATCTGTAGTAGTATACAACCTCTAATTAAATTCTTATTTTCCATTTTAAGTTATGATTTAATTAAATCAAATCAAATTAAATTAAAATTTAACGAAATTTTGTATTAAAATTAAATATTATAAAATACATATTTGTTCTCAATATTTGATTAAATTTATAATATTATACCATATTTAATTTTTTTTTTAAATCCTACATTTTTTGCATTGTTACAATATAAAAATAGTTACATTTTATTTTTAAAAATATTTGTAAATTTTAATTTTAATTAAATTAAGTTTAGTTTGAAATTTTAAGGGTATTTTTGGAAATATTGACATTTTGACCTTTGACTAATAGCATATTCCTAGAATATTCTTACACTTTTTAATAGAAGGGAGAAATTGTTTAGCGAATCAAACTTAAAGGAGTTTTTAGTTAATTTTTGAAATATGAGGGACAGACTAGTAATTAGACCCTAACCTCAGGGGGGTAATAGTAATTATTCCTAGGAAGTAATTAAAAGAAAGGATAATTTACTATTACCCCTTGAGGTTTGGTCAAAATAACTAGTTTATCCCTGCATTTATAAAAGTCAATTAAAAATCACCTAAGGTTTAACCTCGATATTTATTTCCCCCTTCCGTTAGGGTTTTGTTCAATTTTCTGTCCATTTTTACATTCAAACCTCATCAAAGTTACAAAAGTTTTTTTAAAATCCTAAGATGCCCTTCTGACTCTAAATATAAATAAAAATATATGGTAAAGTGGAGAATGCATGTCTTCCTATTTTATTTTACAAATTTTTCTCTATCTTCCTCTCATTCTCTTTAGTTCGTGACATTAGGGTTTTTTTCTTTTTGCTGAAACATGTCTGAATCAAGCGGAACTGGAGACAGAGGGAGGTACCTGAATATGAATTACGGATGTGGAAAGAGAGCTGGGATCAAGATCTGCGAAAATGACTAGAATAAAAATAGGTTGTACTACTATTATATTTATGGAAAATGCTCAGGGTTTCTTGGTTGGTGTTGGCCAGCTGCTACATTTCCAACAAGTCCAAGTGTTGGCAACGTAAATACTCATTATAGGCAGAGGCCTTATGTGAACAACACCATATTGGCCGTCCTAAATGAAATAAGAGATTATATTGAGAATTTGCAGATTGAAAATCGAAGGTTAAAGGAAAAAATTAAAGCATTTTATGGTGGCCTTGGTTATATGAGGACGTTGATTTTAGGATGTGTAATTTTTTTCTATTTTGTTGATGGTTGTTCTTATTTTAGTTCTTGGTGGTAGGACTTAATGAGCTGATATGCAAAATATTAGCTTAGTTTGAAGGCACTTTTTGTAAGAAATATTGTATTATTGTAGACGAGAAGCATTTTGTTTGTCGATATAGGGTTGGATTTACGGGATCTTATATGGATGTAAGGGGGTTAGTGGTGAAGTAAATAATTGAATTTACTTCATTTATGTATTTGCTACCTACTATAATGAATGAACTTTGTAATGGTCTTATTTCCTTTTGCATTCAATTTAAATATCCTTTTACATATCTTTACATAGTTAAGAAAATAATGATAATCCTAAAAAAATGCCAGTGAATTTAAAAAATATATATATAAGAATAATGCACTACAATGAGATATATATACATATATATGAACCTTGAATTCTGTCAATGATGCACATTTCATTTAGTCAAAAAAAATGATAATCCTTCACATTAGTTGTGAATTCAGCATATAAGCAACTGATTTTACAAGCTCCTCATCCTTAGCGCAAGAACTAATTTTACACAAATTTACACGATTCCATAATTCATCAACATTAACAAGCATGATAAAATACCTAATGTAATTATAGCCACATTGTTTAAGCATTAAAGTTTACTACACTATTTGGCTATTCTGATACAAAAAATAAAATGATCATTGCATCAAATGTCTATTGTGTCTCCTATTATTCCCGTTACCTTGTTTTAATGCCTGCAGAAGTGGATGTTAAATGTGCTTGGCTCCATGGTATTTGTGTTGAATTATGTTGCCTTAAGGCATGTCCTTGCCTTTGAGGAACCTAAAGTGAAAAACAATATTGTAAACCCCATTGACATAACATTTTTAGCAATTATATAAAAAAAACAAATTTATTACCCTTCTGTCAACTAGGTCTCTTTGGCAACTTCTCTTATTGTGACCTAGTCGGCCACAAGTTCTACATTTGACAGTGCATGATCATTTGTATGCAGTTGATGGGCCAAGTTCACCTTTTTGCCTTTTTCTGTTCACTTTAGGTCTACAGGTAGCCTTTTCAGTGGTAGAGGCAACATATGTAATGTGTTATCATTTGTTTCTAACTCCATTTGAGGGAGAGGATGGATAATACCATTGTATGCCTTGATGTACCTCTCCTTTTTGTAATATTCATGAACATAATCCTATGGATTCTCTCTTTTATATCCAATACACAATGCAGCATGCTTACATGGAATACTTGAAATGTCCCACCATTAACAACTACATTTTCTCTCCCTCATATTAATAGTAAACCTCATTCTCCCTTCCTTAACTTTAAATTCATCATTTCTTCCTACAATCAATGTGCATGACCTACTAGAACTAATAACCTTATTCAAGGTTATTCTAGCTTCAAGTGTCAATTTGCCCTCCAAAGAGCATGCTTTGGCAAACCTTTTATACAACCTAATCATGCATTTATGTCTAAGCACATCAAATATTTGCACGCTAGACAAGCCTCTAATTTTTCCCATCCAGCTGTTAAAAGATTCAGACTTGTTGTTTGTATAATGCTCACTCTTGGATGTTGATGAAAATGCATGTTTGCTCTAATAAGCAAGTGGGATGTCAACTAAGTAATCAAATGGTTTACCTTCCCCTTTACTCTTTATTTCTTTCATTGTGCTCCAAAATCTAGGCCCATATGTGCTTCTTGCAGCCATTCAAAAGTATTTCCTAATTCCCAAAGTTGTGAATTTTCTACAAAAGTTGACAAATATATGCCTGCAGCAAAACCTGTGGTCTGTTGTAGGAAATATTAGCTTCACTGCATCAATGAGACCCTGCAAATTTGCTAATCTATTAGCCAATATGCACAACAATTTATTACAATCAGTAATTTAGGTAAAAATTATTATGTTTACCTTTTATCTATCTGACATGAAGGTGTAATGTCTTCCATTTTCTTCCACCCCCCCCCCCCTCCCTCCCCAATACAGCCTTTA
Organism: Mallotus repandus; assembly: GCA_949671775.1. Classification (NCBI taxonomy): domain Eukaryota; kingdom Viridiplantae; phylum Streptophyta; class Magnoliopsida; order Malpighiales; family Euphorbiaceae; genus Mallotus; species Mallotus repandus. The sequence continues at coordinate 12,422 of CATIWM010074878.1, forward strand.
AGACAATCTAGAAAAAAAATTCAATTGTCTTTGCACTCTCCTTCAACAACTGCTACAGCAAGTGGCAGAACTCCCTTGTGTCGATCTAAAGAAACTACACTTAATGTACAACCACCATAGGGTCCTTTCAAGTGACAGCTATCAAGGCTAATAAATGGCCTACATCCTTCTAGAAACCATATTTTCATAGCCCTTTTGAAGTGTGGAATGTCATCCATATTCTGCCTTTGATGATGCTCAAATTTCACAACAGTCCTTGTGTTCACTTCTAGCAAATTATCCATGTGCTTCTTCAATTGCTTGTAAGACGCTGTGTGAGATCTAGAATTTTTATCAATGACAAGGTTTTTTGCTTTATACAACTGCCATCTTGGAGGTTCTATTCCCTATTTCTCTTTCATTTCTTTCTCCATCAGATCATAGCTCATCGTTGGGTCAACTTTTAAAAATTCTTTCAATTTCTCTGCAATCCACTTAGTATTTGCACTTGGATTTTTGTTCTCTGTCGGTCTAATACATGTATGCTCACAACTCATTATTTTTACCATAAAAGTGACATTGTCACTCAAATAAGATACATGCATTCTACAATTACAATTATCGCCCATGCATAACACAGTCACTCTGTTATTATCATTCTTTTTCTAGTCCAAGAGGTACCCTCCTTCCACTGTATAATCTCAAAGCACACTTCTATAGGCATAGGCATCATCAAATACATGCCCAATTTTAAAAACAATTTTGCCCTCACTTATAGGAGCAAAAAGGATAGCTTCTATCCCCTTAAAGGGATCCAAATTCCTCTGTGCACGCCTACCTTTCTTAACATTTTCTTCTTCCTTAAAACTTGAAACTATACTAACCTCCTTATCGAATCCAACATTACTCAAGTCAAAACTGTCCTCCAAGTCCTCACATGGACCCAAGTCTGCCTCACTGTGATATGACATCTCAACATCAATATTTGGCATCCAATCAGGGTCATCAGAATCAGAGAAATGGTACTCATCATCATTGAATTGGAAACAATTTCCATCAACTGAATCCTGCCCTATTTTTTTTGTCCTTCGCCTACGGCTAGTTTGTGTACCCCTTGCACTGTCAGTATTCCAGCTTCTGCTTCTACTCCCTTGTCTATCTTTATCCCTATGACCTCTAACCCTTTCTTCAGGTGTATTTGAAGGCACATTTTCACCATAGGTCTATTGAACATTTTCACCTTCTTGCTCAACATTTTTAGGTGGTTACTGTATATTATCAAATGGTTGCTACATTTCAGGCTCAAAGGGTTGATGTACATGTTCCTCAAAGGATTGCCCTAAATTTTCCTTATAGTACTGCTATACATTCTCTTTGAATGTATAATCCACATAATCTTCAAAACTCTTATGTGCACTATCTGTACAAGTCTGTTTGACATTTTCTTCAAAATGGCACTCCATATTTTCTTTACAAGTCTGCTATTCATTCTTTTCATGTTGTTCATTCTCTTCATGTTGTTCATTCTCTTCAGTCACTTCATGTTGTGCATTCTCTTCATTCTCTTCATATTGTTCATGCATTTCATTCTCTTAATGCACATTACCACTTTATTGTGTATTTCCTTCCCCTTTTTACTGCACTTCATCTTCATCCACAAACATGTCATCCACTTTAATGTCTACTTCTTTATGTGCATTATCATTGAACACACAATTTATGCCATCCCTATCATTCCCTTCATAACTTTGCTGCACATTGTCTTCATTACCATCAACAGTGGGATTTTTATCAACATTACCCATATTTGTTGTGTTATCACCATTTTTTTCAATAAATTTATCACCACTATCATCCTTACAAATCACTAATGGTGTGTGAGCCTCATACATATATATTACAATATTAGGTCTTTTCCTATACTTATGGAACATCATCATCCCCTCTCAACATCATTCCTCGACAAGTAACCACATGCACAAAATTTGTCCTAATATGAAATAATTCATGGCAATCACTCATCAGATTGAAATAACTATACCTATTTGGGTCTACATAACTAATTTCTTTCTCCACTTCTTCAAATTCCACTGTCAAGTGGTATTTCTTGGTAAACTCAACTGTCAACAATGAATGAAAAAAAAAACTAAGGATATTTATAAATTATCCTTAATAAAATTCAAATTCCTTTTAATAATATTTAATTTCATAAAAAACCAAACATTATTGAAAGATTCAAAATTTTATTAAAAAAAAGCCTAACTCTCACTATAGAATACCCTAACTCTTAATGAAACCCCAATTTTAGTTAG
>CATIWM010074990.1:0-16289 GCA_949671775.1 Mallotus repandus
TGGAAGATTTGGTACTAGTAGAGTAGAGAGTCGTCTTGATAGAGCTCTTGGTAATCTTGCCTTTTTTCAATAGTGGCCTGAGATTTCATGTTCAGTTCTTCCTCGACATCAATTTGATCACTCACCTATTCTTTTGAACTGTAATTTTTCGAGGGTGTGATTTCCCGTTTTTAGCTTTTCTTTATGTGGATTACACATCCAGGCTTGAGAGAATTTATTACAAATTCTTGGTGGACTCCTTTTGACAATCTCCCTCCCATGCAACTTCTTGGGTATAGGTTAAAGAGACTTAAAGGGGCTTTGTGGGTTTGGTATAAAACTACTTTTGGTATTTTGGAGTCCAATATTCAGCGTGCTTCAGCTAGTCTTCAAGACATTCAAGCTGAAATTACCTCTTATGGTCTTGATAATGATCGCCATAAAAAAGAGATAGATGCTCATGAGGCTCTTGATTTATCTCTCAAGCAATAGGAAATTTTCTTAAAGGAGAGGTGCAAAAATAAATTGTTAGCAATTGGTGATAGGAATACTGCTTTCTTCCATTAACAATTGGCTCGTAAAAAATTTAAACGTGGCATTTATCAATTACAAATTGATAAAAGAGTCACTGATGATAAGCATCGTATTGCAAATCATGTGATAGATTTTTAAAAAAATCTTTTTCGGGCGGATACTGGAGTGTCTTCTGATATTCATTTTATTTGGTTAGTTGTTCCCTCATTAGTCTCTGATGATGATAATGCTTCATTAGTTAGATGTCCTTTCTTTGATGAGATTAAGTCAACAATTTTCAGCATGGATGCTAATAATGCACGGGGCTCTGATGGGTGCATTGGGATTTTTTATTAGACTTTTTTGGATTTGATTCAGAATGATGTTTGCATTGTAGTTCAGAGCTTTTTCCTTTCTGGGATTGTTACTTTAGGTATGAATTCCAGTTTTATGGTGTTAATTCCAAAGGTGGAAAATGCTATAACTATTGAACATTTTCACCCCAATTGTTCTAAGCAATTTTAGTTTCAAATTTGTTACTAAAATTCTTGCTGATCGCCTTTCTCTTATAGCTACAAAGATTACTTCTTGTAACCAATTTGGATTTTTAAAGCAACACAATATCTCTAATTGTATTGCAGGGGCTTCAGAAGGGATTAATATGCTGGAAAAATCTTGTTTTAGGGGCAATTTATCAATGAGAATTGACATAAGGAAAGCTTTTGACACTCTTGACTGGAATTTTATTTTGGATGTCTTAAAGGCTTTTGGCTTCTCCTTCCAATTTAGAGACTGTATTTTGTCTACTCGAATTTCTATTTTTATTAATGGCAAAATCACGAGTTACTTTCCTTACTCCAGAGGTGTCCGCCAAGGGGATCCTCTGTCTCCCCTTCTTTTTTGCCGGGTGAAAGATTTTCTTAGCAGGTTGATTTCTCTTAAGGTTGATTCAGGTGATATTCAACCTATGATGTACATAAGGAATTCTTCTTTTCCCACTCATTTTTTATATGCAGATGATATTCTATTATTTGCTAAGGCTTATATGCACAACATTCGAGCCATTAATGAGGTTTTTCAATGTTATGCCAATTTATCTGGGCAAGTGGTTAACTGGGAAAAATTAGATGTTTTCTATGGTGCTTCAATTAATGATCTTCGAGCTACCAAGTTCCAGGGATTTACAGGTACGGTTAAAGGTTCTCAACCTTTTAATTATTTAGGGGTCCCTCTTTTTACAAGTGCTCCTAAGAAAAAATGGTTAAAGCCTCTTGCAGAAAAAATTTGTGGAAGATTTTCTAAATGGAAGGGTAATTCTTTATCTCAAGCTAGACGTATTACTCTTCTCAATTCTATTATCACTAGTTCCTTGTTTCACTCTTTTACAGCTTATAAGTGGCCTTTGTCTCTTATTTCTTGCATAGAGTGTTGTATGAGAAATTTTATTTGGTCAGCCTCTATTGATTGTAAGAAGCGTGTCATTATTCCTTGGCGTACTTGTTGCTTGCCTTTGAATGAGGGAGGGTTTAGTATTCAGTAGTTAAAAGTTTTAAATGATGTTATGTTTAGCAAGACTGCTTGGAATTTAATTGATGTGAACTCTTATCCTATGAACATCCTTAGAAGTAATTTTTTGCATCCTTTGTGTATTGGGAGAGATAGTTATTTTAGGTCCTCTATGTGGTCTTCTATCAAGGACATTTATGCTTCTCTTCGATTGGATATTATGTGGTACATTGAAGATAATAGTAATTTGAATTTTTGGATTGACAAATGGGTTCTTCCTACAGTTTCAAATCAATTGGGCATTACTATAAAATATCAAGCTTCTTTTGGTGGATCATATTGACAGATTCTTTGTGAATATTTCTTGGAATTTATCGCAAATCAATAATGTAGTGGTTAGAAAAGCTATTGAAAATATTTCTCCAATTATTGCTGATAAAGATATTTGTGTTTGGACTAGATTTGACAATGGCGTTCATACAGTGAAGAAAATGTGCAATTTTCTCCATTTTGCTCGCCCCATGGTAGCTTGGCATTCATTTATTTAGAAGGAGTTCCTCCCTCCTTCTCGCTTCTTACTTTGCTTACGAGCTGTGCAGAATTCCCTTCCTACGGATGATAATTTGCGCAACAAAGGCTTGTCTTTTGCCTCACGTTGCTGTTTATGTCAATCTTCTTTAGAAGATAGTCAACATCTCTTTTTACAATGCCATTTTTCAATTGTGGTTTGGCATTCTGTTTTATTGTTATTCGACAAGCAACTTTGTCTTACAAGTTCTATTACTGACTTCATTGCCGATGCCATGAATCACCAGTTTAGTTCTCAAGTTATAGCTCTTTGGTGTTCTGCAATATTGTGTGGCTTATGGGTTATATGGAATTGCAGAAATGATGTGATTTTTAATTATAGTGTGCCTAACATCCATGTCATCTTGCGTGGGGTGTGGAATGCTATTAAGGAAGTTACTTTCTTTAAAGTATAGGCCGTATGCACAACTCAACTGATGAGTTTCCGATTCTACATGCTCTTCGTATTCAAGGAATCCTAAGGCAAGCTCCATTGATTATTTTGGTTTTCTGGCAACCTCCCCTTACTTCTTGGATAAAAGCCAATACTGATGGCTTAGCTTTAGGTAGTCTAGGGAAGGCGGGCGCTGGGGGTATTTTCCGCACATCACGTGGATTTGTAAGAGATTCGTTTGCTTTTCACATAGGCTGCTCTTTTGCTTATCTAGCGGAACTTTAAGTAGCTATCTATGCTATTAAAATCGTATGGGATCGTGGTTGGCATCGGTTATGGCTAGAGTGTGACTCCTCTTATGTAGTTTGGCTTTTCTAGTCCAGAAGTCATCATGTTCCTTGGAAAATTAAGCCTGCGTGGCTGCACTGTTTGCATCTTGTTTGCCAAATGCAATTCAGGGTGTCCCATATTTTTCAAGAAGGCAATGTGGCTGTTGACCTTCTTGCAAAGCATGGAGTTCCGCATCATCAAAGCTTCGGTGGGACACGACTCCAAACTTCAGTTTAGATGCTATTTATAGTGATGTTAGTGGAAGGTCTAATTACATATATAATTAGTCCTTTGTTTGTTCTTTCTCTTTTGGCTTGTAACAACTCTTTTTGTTTTAATTAAATTTAGGACTTTGGAAGTATGATGTGAATGCTAAGAGGGTGTCAACCTAGTTGAGATTATTGGACGCGTTCTCTGATTTCCAAATTCTAATCTTTTATGAATATATATATATATATATATATAATTTTGGTATCTTGTAACTAGCTATCCGTAAAGGTCTAATTAATCCCATTATATATATCTTTTAAAGATAAAATGTATTAGATGCTACAATTTCTTTATTTGAAGTACTTGTTTAGTAAGAAAGATCACGATTTTTTACTCCTCACATCAAAACTATATGTTTGTTTTTTCTTCCAAGTGATAGCATTAAAATTCTTTGTCACCCTGCCTAGAGATTTTACCTATATATATCTATATATATACAGCATGCCTCTTCCCATACAAACTCTAAATTCAATATTTATTGCACTCTATATATAAATGAAATGATAATCTTCTATATAGATTTCAACCCTCAACATAAGAAGCAAATTGATTTTCTGTGTGTGTGTATGATGGCAAAGAACAGCTCCAGTCTCGTTCTCTCTTTCATTTTCCTTGTTTCTTTAGCGGCTTTGTTAACAGAATTACAAACTGTGGTGTTGGCTGGAGAGGCAATAACCACAGTGAATGTTGGTGCAATTTTTGATGCTGGTACGAGTGGACCGACGGCTAGTTAGTGTTGAGCTGCATTAACTTGTCCCTGTCAGACTTCAGGGACAACCATCCTCACTTTAAACCCAAATTTCTTCTGCATATAAAGGGCATCAAGAGATACAGCACTGTTTTAGCAGCTACAGCAGGTTCTGATCTCCCTTTATCTGCTTTTCGATTTTATGCTATATATCATGTTTAATTTGAATAGTATACTTCATTATATTTACAAAAAAAAATACCAGTGCAGAAGTGGTTTACTGACCATCATGAAAATTATACGAAAATTCAGTTGTTATGTGAAGTTGCTACTTGATTTTAAGGCGAAAGCTATTGCTATAATATCTAGTTCATCGATGTATTGTAAACTATAATTAATTAATTAATAAATTATTATTATTAGTATTATTTTTTTTTTAAAGATTGAGGCATATTATCATAAAGTACACCCAATTATACCAACTAAATTGGCATAATTTGAACACTTTCATCATGCAAAAGGCCTCGAAGTATTATTAATAAAAAAGAAAAATATGGTGAAAATACAAACAAAGTATCATCAGAAACGAAAACGTTCTTTGAAACTAAATCTTCAAAAAGAAGATTTGTACAAAAATTTTCAATAAAAAGACTTCATAAATTGAGTCGAAGAGGCTTCTTGGTTGCTTTCTTTGGGAGAGTGTCCTGATATGATCCTGAAGTTTTTTGGAAGGCCTCTTTTTACTAGAGACGGTCTTCCATGCACTTTTCTCATCAGCCCAAGAAACGTAGACATTATTTTCCTCTGAATTAGCTGTATCTTAGAGTTTAGGAATTGCATCAGAGCCCACCATGTCTCTATTATGCTCAAAGTCCTCATTAGTATGCTGTTGAACAGCCTTGTCAGTAGCATGATTAAGAAGCCTCTCGCCATCTAACAGCATCGCAGCATTCAAAACTGCAGTTCTCGTCTCTTCACAATCAACTTGCTGTGGACCCAAGACAGCAGCATCGTGAGCATGCTGTAAGTCAAACGCTGCATGTTTTGCTCCAGCATGCGTTTCCACTAATTGCGCAGGGACTGAGATGTTCGCATCGAATTCTGCATGCTGGCAGAATAATTAATTAATTGATTAACATATTTAAACCAAAAAACAATGTCAAAATATGTATCAAATTAATTTAATTGTTAGGACGTATATCTAAAAGATTTCTTCAAAATTTGTGAGCATATATTAAAAAATTTTGAATCTATAAATTATTTAATTGTTCGGACATACATTACTTTACCAATTCTTATTTGACATATATTATTATAAATTATTTGTAGCCACCTCTCCCCATTTCAAAAAAAGATAATATGGAGCATAAAATTTTAAAATAATTTGTAATATAAAAAACCTTTAGAGGCCATCTAATATATAATTTAGTAATTTTCAATAAAACAATAAATAATACATGATTACTATAATTTTACAATATAAGTCAAGTTAATTTAATTTATTTATTTTATTAATATTAGTAGTTGTATCATGATTTTGTTTATTTAAGTAGAAGTTTTATTTGATTAGATATGAATAAAATGAAATAATATAATATATTAAATAATATGTAAGATTTTTTAAAATAATAAATATATTAATAAATTTTGTTTATAGATATATAAGCCCAAAATTTGACTTCATAATTAAGCATTCTCTTATAAAAGGTTAAGTGTTGACTCATTAAAGTTCACAATATTTAAAAAAAATATATATATATAAACAAACTTTATTTTAGAATATACATGTTCTATTTTATGTTAAATACTCTAATTCTATTACATTTAAAAAATTACTCTTACTTTTCATAAAAAAAGTTATATATTTTATTTTAATTAAAATATCTCTACTTTTCAACTATTTTCTATTTTTCTTTTCTTTTATTTATTCAATTGTTATTATATAAATTATATATATACTCTTAATAAAAATAATATTATAAAATTATTGCAATAAATTTTAAATTTTTATTTTTATATTTAATTAATTTATAATTTTAATTTATTAAAATTATTTAATTAATCATTTTAAAAAATATATATAAATTGCAATTAATAGAAAGTGTAGATTCACAATTAGTTAATTAATAAATTTTTATCTCAAGATCATTAAATGTAGAGATTTGTTGTACAATTATGAAAATTTTCATGGCAATTTGTTAGGTGCATGAAAAATATTTACAAGAATGCCGGAGTGGAACTATGATGGAAAAATCATAAGCTCTATCATGAACTTTAAGTCAATTATTAATTAAATCCTCCTTTAAAAGTCATTTCAATTAGCTCCTTCAACTCTATAAATTATGTTAATTCTATTTGATTTTATTTGAACGATCTATTTATATTTTTAAAAATTACTTTTAGATCCCTATAAAATAAATCTGACACTTAATTAAATTTTTTGTGCTCATTTCCCTATAAGAAAAAATAAAATGTAAGAAAATGTTCTTAAATTCTAATTTTCTCACTCTTGACATAAATCTAAAAATTAATTTCTCAATATTTTCAATATTTTTAATTTTTCACTAAAAATCCTTAAATTTTAACTATTTTAAAATTTACTTCTCAATTTTCAACTGCATTATTTATATTGTCTTAATAAAGGTCAAACCAAAAATGTATAACACAAAAAAAAGGGAGAATTTTGAGATACTAAAAATATTAATCAAGAATATAAAAAATATTTTATTTTTATAAAAAATATGAAAAAATTAAAAAGTTAAAATTTGATTATTATTTATTGTAATAATTAAAAGTGCTTACTCTATTTATTTTTATTTTTTATTAATATTAGTCTATATAAAAAACTAATTCATAAGTTATCACTTTTTTCATTATTATTTTTAATTGATGCATAAAGAGTTAAAGTTTTATGTAAAAATCTAAAAATTAATTAATTTATGTCAAAAGTGATAAAATCAAAACTTGAAAATATTTTAAAATTTTTTCTTAAAAACAAAGAAAAAATTAAAACTGTAAAATTTATTTTATATGAATCTGAAAGTAATTTTTAAAATTCAAAAAAATTTGATAGCATTAATACAATTTATAAAGGTGAAGAAGCAAATTGAAATGACTTTCAAAATATGTTTTAATTGATATGTGGACTAAAATTGAGGATAAAACATATCATTTTCCTTTTCCTGAAACTAAGTAAAAATATACATATCATTTTCCTTTTATTTATTTATTTTCATATATTCGTCCCTGAACATTCTGTTTTTTTTTTTCTTTTCACTTCCTTTCATGCAGCAATGGAGTTGATAAATGACAAGAAAGTGCAAGCAATATTATTAGGATCAACAACGTTAGCTCAGACCCAATTCATCGTTGAAGAAAAAACTCAAGTGCCTATCATATCTTTCTTCGAATCTAGTTTCTCTCTTAGTTCCAACCAAATCCATATTTCTTCAGAGCTACAAGAAGTAACACAGATAATCAAGCCAAGGCCATAATTGCAATATTCAAGCTCTTTCAATGGAGACAAGTAGTGCCTATCTATGTCGATAATGAATACGAATGGGGAATTATCCCTTATTTAACAAATGTTTTTCATGATTATCAAAAAAATGCTTTCCAAGCTGTAGATATCCAGGTTTTGCACTGGACTCCCATTTCTCCATTAGCAAACCATGATTAAATCGAGGAAATGCTTAAAAAGTTGTACGAACAACCAACTAGAGTATTTATTGTGCACACGTTTGTTGTGTTCAAAATCTGCAAGTGCACAGATCGTGATTTGTAGTACAAAAGATATAATTCCCATGATGATTAAATATTGAATACTAATGTTTCTACCTATGTTCCTAGCTAGCAAATCAAATAAAGCAATTTAGAGAATAAAATATAAATCTAAATAATAAAAATTAAAAGAAAATCAAATGATAAAAACATAGAGCTTAGGTTTAGTTTCACTATTCCAATTAAATCATGAACACATAATTATTAAATACCTTGATCATAGTTAAGAGTAATTGTTCTAAAATACCTAAAGACTCTCTCGAGTTCAATCAAGCATGTAAAGATTAAATTTTAACCTACTCTCGTGATTAAGAAGTTAATCTAAACTCATTAAGTTCCTTAACAATTATTGTTTTACCACCGTAGACCTCTTCCTATTGTCATGATTCCCTGAAGAGCTCGCCTACTCTCGTGGTCGAGTGATCTAAGTCCTATGAGTTTTTAAGCTGATAAATTTCCCTAACTCTCATTGGTTAGTTTACCCATAAATATGCAATTAAACAGGCCTGGAATGATAACAAGATATTAAGCTCAACACATAGAATTAACTGAAAATCAAATTAATAAAAGACTTGTGTTCAGTCACATCATAGAATAGCTACTCCTAACATAAACCCTAAAAGGAGTTTAGCCACACATAGTTCTATAAACAATAAAATCAATAACAAGAGAGTGAAGAAGAAGAATAGATACAACTCATTTAAGCGCCACTTCAATCTTCAAACCTTTGTTTGCCTTCTCAAGCTCTTGTTTGTGGCTTTTAGAATGTAGAATGAATCTCCTTTTCATCTATTTTGATCCCTTATATATACTCATAATTCTTCCTTGCTTGAATTGGAATAATTTTAGGTCTTCAAAAATCCAATCCTAACCAAATTAGGATAATTTTCCCGCTCTGCGTAGGTAGGATGAATTTCATGAAAATTTAGCTCCTTAATATGAACGAATTAGCACTTTGAGTCACTATCAAAGTTGTATCATTTTCTCTTATCTTCCCAAAACACTTTGAATCACCTAAATTTGAGTTTTGTTACACTCTCTTGGACATTTTTCTTTGCTAATTAAGCTCGGAGTCACGCCATATTGCATTCTATTCAAACTCCAAGCTTCCAAACCTCAAAAGACATGGAAAAACACATTAAAATGCATCTAAAATCCATATAGAACTTATTCTAATACTAAGTCAAAACTTTAATTAACCTTAAATCTATATGCATTATGAAAACCTAAGCAAATTACTATGAAATATAGCCTAATTTACATGTAATGCAACATATTAACTTATAATCCTAAATTAACATATTTTAACTATAATTTACTAAATAATCACACTATATAAAGTAAAAACTAATGAAATATTAACTATATTTATGCATAAAATATGAACTTATCAATGTTTCCTGATCTTGGTTCTCGACTTTTCACTATAGCTAAAGAACTTGGAATGATGGAGGTAGGCTATATTTGGATCTTGACTGATGTGATTGCAAATTTTTTACCTTCATTCAATCTTTTTGTCACTGATTCTATACAAGGTGTATTGGGTTTAAGACCTTATGTTCCTGAAACCAGAAGTTTAAAAGATTTTCAAGATCGATGGAAAAAGAAGTTTTATCAAGAACATCCTGACATGTTCATGTAGAGTTGAACATTGATGGAGAATTAGCCTATGATGCTAACAAAGCCTTGGCCATGGCAATTGAGGAAGCTTGTAGCAATCCAGCATTTCTTGAAACTTATGGAGTTTGTGAAAACAGTCAGAACCTTGTGCAAGCATTATCAAATATTAGCTTCAGAGGCCTGCCTGGAGAGTTCTTTGTTGATAAATAGCTACAGTCGTTGGTTCTCTAGGTAGTTAATATAAATAATGATGGCCCAAGAAGGGTCAGATTATGGACACCAAGAAAGGGACTTGTCAAAAGCTTGAAAGATTCAGCCGCAAAGAATTATAATTCTAAATCCAGTCTTTTTCCAATCGTATGGCCAGGGGATTCGAGTTCTATTACTCAGGGTTGGGCAATTCCAAGAAACGGGTCAAGGATGCTAGTAGGAGTGCCCATGTCCAATTTCAGACAATTTGTGAATGTGACAGTAAATAACGTTAAAAATAATATGAAATAAAGGGATGCTCCATAGGTGTTTTCGAAGAAGCCGTGAAATCCATACCATATGTCCCAAATTTTGATTATGTTCACTTTTCTGGAACTTACAACGATTTGGTGGATAAAGTGTACTATGGGGTAAAACATCTTCCATATGTTCTCTCTTTGTTTCATTACTAAGCTATTAGACAGAATTCTAATGGATCTCTTCAATTACTTCGAATAGAATTTAGGAGATGTGACTATAGTTGCCAACATGTCTTTGTATGTTAATTACACGTTGCCTTATATGACTTCTGTTGTATGCATGATCTTTCCAGCTGAAGAAAAAATGGGAGGTGGATGGGCCTTTATGAAGCCATTGACACATGAGCTTTTGTTCACAAGCCTTTGCTTCTTTATTTTCATTGCATTTGTGATTTCTGTTCTTGAACACAGAATCAATAAAGATTTTCAGTGACCTCCTTCACGTCAAATAGGCGCTAGCATATGGTTTTCCTTCTCAACCATGGTTTTTGCACATTTTACAATTTCTCTTCACCTCCTTGATTCATTATTCTTTCTTGATTATATGCAATCAAAATCAGCTCATGCTAATCAATTTTTACAAGAGAGTAAGTGGTTAGTGCCTTAAGTAGAGTAGTGATCATCATTTGGTTTTTCGTATTATTGATTCTAAGTCAAAGTTACTTTGCCAATTTAACAACATTTCTTGCGATCAAAGAATGCCAGCCTAGCACTACCGATTAAATGATCTTTTGAAGAAGAATTCGGGCTACCATAGGGGCTCATTTGTTTATGAAATCTTAAGAAGCTATGGTTTTGATGAACACAAACTCATTCCATATGATTCAGTTGAACTGCCACTATCTTCTTAGAAATGGAACTGAATGTGGCAGCATCTCTGCTGCTTTTGATGAATTTCCTTATGTGAATCTCATTCTTGCACAGGATTATAGGAAATACATTATGGTTGATCCCTTTACTGAACTGAAAATCCCACTCTGGGTAAACACATAAAAGATTCAAGAGTTTAGAACTGATGGTCTTGGCATTGTGGGTTCTCTCTTTCTCATGCCTTCTCTTTATATCAAGTATTGGAATAGTTGGGCTTCTGGTTCTGAGTTTTCTTCTATATATTATTTTCAGGTCTTTCCTATAGGATCTCCTTTGGTGCATGACATTTCGAGGGAAATTTTAAAGGTGACTCAGAGAGAAGAAATCAAGAAACTAGAGAATAGATGGTTCAATGACAGTTGCAACTACAACTCAAAATATTCAAGTAGACTTGGTATTAAAGATTTATGGGGCTTATTCATGATTTTATGAGTATCTTCACTTTTAGCTCTCTTGATTTACATTGCAATGTTTTTTTACCGGAACAAAGAAGTCATGACATCTTTTGATGATTGAAGAACTTCATTATGGATTATAATTTGTCATCCGATAAGAATATTTTACCAAAAACAAAGGCATTCTCAGAGTATAAGCATTGTGGATAATGGAATTGGTCCAGGTGAGCCTGATGCAGTAGTAGGTTCAGGCCCTCCAGATTCTTCTAGAGGGCAAGGAACACATTCTTTAGTGCATCCGAATCTAAATTCAAATGCATAAACACTGTTTCCTAAAATTGAGCTCGCCAATGCTAACCCAAATCAAAAAATTAAGGCAAGAAGCTAGAGAGAAAACCCAATAGAATATATAATTTGTATAATGGTAGTGTAAGGGAAAAATTGGAGCATAGTGGATGTTTGTAAAAACATATTTAAAATGTAAATAATGAGCATAGATTAGCTTAGTGTTCATGAATGTAAAGAAGGTGAGAGGGAGATATGGTGTAATTCATAATTATATGTGTTTTATAGTTTCTGCATGTGTTGTCATTAGTTAGTGCAGGTGAGAAGTTAATTTTGATCATTTCTCAAGTATAATAAGGTACGATTTGGTGTGTAAAAGTCCTCAATTGTGCTCAAAAATTCATACATTCATATTTTGTTCTAGTGAAATAATGTTTCAATGGTTCCACTTCATTTGTGCATAGTATTTACAAGAGAAGATCAAACTAATAAAAATTTTATTATTTAATTAAAATGGAAAAAACTAAAATCTAATAGCACATATATGAACCTTAAATAGCTTGATAGTATTTGTTTGACCTTTCAAATAATCAAAAGTTAGAATCATTATAAAATTTCTCGTATTTATGGACAGATAAGGATTTTTTTTCTTTACTAGTCTCAGAGATCACCGAAGGTTATCTAACACTAGTCTCTAGCTGGAGCATAAGAAATGTGATGAAAATTTTTTTGTATAAATTAAATGTAAAAGTATTTTTCTATGAATAATATAAAGGGATTTTTTCATAAATAGCCAAAAAACCAAAAATAATATCAAAAGCCATATTGACCAAAAGTATTTTAAAAATAGCTTTAAGGAACTTTTTTTCTTTCAAAAATAGACCATATATAAGCTTAACCAATTTGAGTTAAAAGACAAATCTTCCAAAACAAGAAAAAACAGTTTCCTAAACAACCACTGATTCCTAAAAAAAACTATATCAGCTCAATGATTCTTCCTCGACAATCGATCAACACAAGCCTTTTCTTCAATTGATTTCACTTTTTACTTCAATCCATAAAAATCTCAATCAAATCAAATCTGAATCTTGTTTCTCCATTTTATTGTTCGTTGTTTTTTTCTTCTCATTTTTGCAATCATCTCTAGCTGCAGTTTCTTGATCTACAAAAGCCAGATCTGCAACAAATTTGTTAAACAAATCGGAGTGATCAACATTCAACAACAATCGAAAACAAAATTGAAGAACAAAAGCAACAATCATTCAAAAACAAGGTACACAGCTCATAAACATATCAGATATGTTTTTTTTAGTGTTTCTTCTTTGTTTAAAAAAAAAATACTAAATCACGATTGTAAAAAATATTCAAAGTTTATTTAAACAATATAAATGCTATTTCCATGGTTATAAACAATAAGAATAATATTCAACATCAGTTTATTAAAAATAAAAAAAAAGAAACAAAAAGAAACATAACGCAATAAGAAACAACAAAAAGCTTAAGCATGCGAGAACGTCAGTTTTTTAGAAAAAAAAAGAAACAATAATAAAAAAGAAGCAACAAAAACCTGAAAACATGAGAAAAAAGAAACAATAAGAAACAATAAAGAAACAAGAAGAAACAGCAACTTGAAAATATGAGAAAAAAGAAACAACAATAAACAATAAGAAACAAGAAGCAATAATGTTTTAAACTGATAAATTGCTAACTGATTTCTTTGATTTTTTGATTATAGGTACAATGGAAGTCCTACCTGTTTTCATTCATCACAATGGCAACTGGAATAAAGCAATGGATTACATTGATTTTGATTTGACAGGAACTACCATACAACCAAACTGCAGCTTTGATGAAATGCTGAAAACAATATCAAACCAGCTTCAAATTGAAACAAATTTTCAGCAATTGGTCATAAAGTACAAGGTCAGAGAAAATTATCCATCTTAGTAGAAGACAATGGAACTCTCTTCTTCTATTTGCAACTAAAGAAGAAAGAGCCTGATTTTACCAAATTCCCTTAATGCATCACTTGTGATAATAAGGAATTTTTAGAAGCAAGCTTTAACAACAATCAATAACTCAAATAGATATGGTATCACTTTTTGAACACAACTCAACAAACACAGAAACAAATAGCCAAAATTCAAACTTTTTGGATTGTGCAAAAATGATGATGGACATGCTTCTTCTGGAAGATGGGACGGAATAATCATCAACAATCTGCAACAAAACAACAACAGAACCTAATGTAGGCATAATATACAATAGCAAAGAAGAATTCAAAAAAGCATTAAGATTTAGTGCTGTCAAGAACCATTTCCAATATAGAACTTTTAAGACAAACACTCTCAACCTTGTTGCTAAATGCTAGGATACAAAATGCAGTTGGGAGATAAGAGCTTGAAAAATGGAAATAAGGAAAAATTTATTAATAAAAAGTCCAACAACATCCACACATGCAGCATGGACATTAGATTAGCAGACCAAAGACAAGCAACAACTGTGGTAGCTAACTACATAAAATCAAAATACCAGACTGTGAAAACTATATACTCGCCAGTAGATATAATGAGAGACATGAAAGAAGTGTATGACATCAATATGAACTACCTAAAAGCATGGAGATCAAGAGAAAAGGCACTTCAAATGCTCAGAGGTAAACCAAAAGAATCCCATGTACTTTTACCAAGTTTCCTACACATGTTAAAGACAACAAATCCAAGATCAATTATTGCCTTCGATATGAAAGAAGACCACTCATTCCTCTTTGTGTTCATGGCACTCAATGCATCAATAAAAGGCTAGAAATATTGTAAATCTATTGTAGTAGTTAATGCCACATTTTTGAGAGGAACATATGGCGGCACACTGCTTTCAGCAACAACACAAGATGCTGGTGGTAAAATCTTTCATCTTGCTTTCTCTATTATTGACTTTGAAAATGATGAATCTTAGGAATAGTTCTTCAGAAAAATCAGACAAGCTTTTTGGTGTTGAGAAGGATTTTCTATAATTTCTAATAGACATGAAAGTATAGAAAAAGCAATACAAGAAATATACCTTAAAGTAGCCCATGGTATTTGTATATACCATCTTTTAAACAACCTTAAAAATACGTTCAAAAAGAACACAAAAAGCTTTAAGGACTTTTTTTTCAAGCAGCGAAAGCATACACCATTGAAGAGTTTGAGTACCACATGAACGACTTGGAAAAGATTCATCAAAGGATAACCCCATACCTGAAAAACATCGGGTATTATGAATGGACTAGACCTTTCTTAATCAACAACAAATACTCAACAATGACTTTAAATATAGTTGAATCATTGAATTCGGCGATGAAGAAAGATAAAGACCTACCAATAACAACATTACTACAGTGCCTGCATGCTTTAGTGCAAGAATGGACCTATAAAAATAGCAATCTTGCAAGATCAACATTCAGCAGGCTTGCAAAAAGATCACAAAATATGATTAATGACAACTACATAAAATTCTAAAGCTACAGGTCACAATATTACTTCTTTGCTTAATATTACACAAGTTATTTTTTGTTGATGTTGCAGTTCTTTCTCATTCTACAATTATTTTTCATTTGATATTTATTTTTTAAATTGTTTATATTGTATTTAATTTTTCATTTCATATTATAGAAACAAAAAGCAACAACAAACCAACAAAATAGAAATAAAAAGTAACAAAAAGCAACAATTGACACTACTGTGTTTTTATTTCTGTTTTCCTCATATTTTTTATTTGAATGCAGGTTAAACCTTCAATAGAAGAAATATTCACTGTCTATGACTTGAATGCCCCATTCATTGTCAAAATGGAAGAAAGAAAATGCACATGCAACAGGTTTCAAATTGATGAGCTGTCATATTCACATGCACTTTCAATATTGAAGCAAATGAATTAAGATCCGTATAGATATTGCTCACATTTCTACACAAAAGAGGCACTCTTGGAAACATACAAAGAAATAGTACATCCAATTACAAATCAAGTAACATGGAAACTACCACATGAAGAGCAAAAAGTACAAGTAGATCCATCATAAAGCAGAATAAAAGTTGGAAGACCAAAGAAAAGAAGAACAGATGCACCATGGGAGAATGGAATTAAAAACAAATGTGAGAAGTATGGACAACTTAGGCACAACATAAAGACATGCAAAAATCCGCCCAAAAAAACTGAAAAGAATCCATTTCTTTATTAGAAAAATATTTTTTTTTCATTCGTATTGTAAGAATTCACATATTTCATTAATGTCATTGTTGCTACCAAATTTTTAAAATTTCAGATTATTTCTGTTTTTTTCTTTACTTGCTCATTTTGATATCAATAACAATGATAATTAAAAAAGCAACAAAATGCAATAAAAAAGAAAAAAAAGCAACAAAAAGCAGCAACATAGAAACAACAAAAAGCAATATAAAGCAACAAAATATAGCAAACAGTGTAAAAAAATAAAGTAACAACAATAAGAAATAAAAAATAAAATGAGCAACAAAAAGCAACAATCGAAATATACCAAAGACAACAAAATGTAACAAAAGGCAATAACAAGCAACAATTAAAAG
>CATIWM010075013.1:0-11261 GCA_949671775.1 Mallotus repandus
CTTGAAGGAGAAGAAAACTTTCACTTTAGTCCAAAACAAATATAATCAAGCCTTAGAATCCGAAACTCAAATATCAGAGACTCATTTGCTACGAGTTTTCATCATCGGAGTCCTCTGTCGCATCCATGCTCTAGTCATCCCAAAATTGGGTGCTTACAGTGAGGTAGTGACACAGGTAGTTCCTGCATCTACTAAGCCTGTGGGCTACATTCTTGAGGATGCTACTCATGTAATTACCCGTTTGCCTTTGCTGTTTTGGTATCTTATATTTGCTATTTTTTGGCTGCTCCATTTATAGGTTCCTCAAGATGTGGCCATGTATTGGTACAATGTGCTTTGGGCCTGATGAGCCATTACTTCCATTATTCCATGAAGGCTCATATAGCTCTTTTACACTTTGGCATGTTTCTTGTTTCAATTGTGCAATGATATGTATGTGTACATTACAAATGCATATGTGCTAATGCATGCATGGTATGATGATGCAGCTTGAGCATGTGAGGCTGATGCAGAAGCGGGATGAGACTATTCGTCCAAAGTTTGCGGGCTGAGCTAGAGGGACTGAGGGTGTGCGATGCTGAACCAAGTAGGAGAGAACCCTCAGATGTCAATAACAACGATGATAATGATGATGGCGAGGGTGATGATGAGGATGGCACTGAGTCCCGATTTCCCTTTTTTTATTTCTCTGACTTGTATTAATAGAAACTTTTGGATATTTTTGAGATGTACCTTGTTGACAAACTTTATTGAGGCTTTTGATGCTTGATTTTTATTATACTTTCCTTTTTCTTGTTCTATTTGCTTGCTATACCTCCATAACAAAACAAATTAAATTAAATGGAAAGAATTTACAACAGAAATGAATGTAATTACATCATAGAAAGATATGAACTTAAAGATGTAAATTTTGCTTTTATGATAGATATTGATTCAGGCATTTACTTCTTGACATGTACGACTATTGACAATATTTTCCATTCACATTGAATAACATTTATCATAAGCATGGTTGCACATAGAACATTTCAAATGACAATACCCTTGTCCTTAATTAGCCCTTTTGGGTTTTCTAATTAAGTATTTTTCCTCTCATTTTTCTGTTTGTGTTTTATTTTTTTGTTTTATTATTTTATTTTTTTTTCACAAATAGTATCGCTTGAGATAATCGACATTGATTTGTTCGAGAAGCTCATTCTCGTCGATGTCCATTAGCTTGACTGCGCCTTTCAAAAGGAAAGTTTTAACCAATTAAGGCCTTTCCCAATTAGGTCAAAACTTTCTACTTAGATCTGGTAGATTCTACTTAGCTTGTGTAAGCACCCAATTTCGGGATAGTAGTGCAGAAGCAATAGAGGATCCGATGATGATAATTTGTCATAAATAGATCCTTAGAATTTTAAAATTTGAATTTCAGGGCTAAATTGCAAGGTTTTAAATGACTTAATTGCAACATTTTCAATTAATTTTATGGGTAAATTTTTAAATAAAGAAAGTTGAAAAGACGGGCTAAAGTGTAAATTATGGATCAAAAATATATAATTCCGACCGGAATTACAAATTTTCGATTGAAATTATGGAATTTCGACCAGAAATGCACAATTTTGGTCAGAGTTACACACCTCCAATTGAACTCTGTCGCTTAATTTTTTATTTTTAAAATTATTTCTTTAAATTCTCATTGGTCAGAAATTAATTTCAAAAGAAAAGGATAAATAAGCCTAATTAATTAGTCAGGATATTTTGAATTTAAATAAAAATTTTATCCTGTTGGTTTTTAGGGATAATAAGAAAATTTTATCTTCTCCTGCTAACAAGCTAATCTACAAGGGGTTGTCTTATGGGTTGAAGTTAAAAAGAAAGGAAGAGAGAACGCAGAAAAAAAAAGAAAGAATGTAGAGAGAAAAAAGAGAGAGGCGGAGGAGTGCACTGAGAACAAAAAAAAAGAGAAAAAAGAACTGACGGAAGGTTTTTACAAACAAAAAAGAAATTTTTTCTTTACATTCTTTTAAAAAATACTGAAAGCCTTTGACAAGAGAAACAAGATTCTACGAATTCTATACCAAAAGGGTGATTAAATCCACTATGAGGAGTAATCAAACGACATCTGCACTACATCCCACTTCTTCTTCTTCTTTGTTTCTTTTTTTTATTCTGCTTTAATCCTTCTTTTCTTTGTTTTATTATTCTTTATTTTAATTTATTTTATTTTCTTTATTTGTTCTTCTAATCACTTTTATTGTTTTCTATGTTTTTTTTCCTGACCATGAGATGAGTATCCAGAAGAAGATATAGTTGACAAAATACTCATGAAGATCCATGGAATGCCATGGATTTTAATTCTGTTGTTATTTTGTATTAAGTTTTATTTTATTATCATTTTTGTTTATTTATTTGGTTTATTTGGCATGTAATTAATTAGTTTATACGTAGGAATTGTAATAGCCCTAGTAGAGGGAAATAGTGGAATTATAATTTTCTGCACTTTTTTAAAATGATTAGTAAATTAGGGTTTATTTGGTAAATCTTAATTAAAATCAATGGTGGCCTTAGATTAATTTTAGGTTGCATGTAAATAAATTTAGAGTTAGAAATCATAATATGTTTGATTTATTATTTATTTATTTTATTTATTTGGGCCTTTTTTTTTATATTTTATTCATTTTAGGTCCCAAGCCCACATTAGGTATTAACTCATTAAATAATAGGCCTTTAAAATTGGTTTTAGGCTTTAATTAACTTTAAAATTAATTTAGGTCCATTTAGGTTAATTTAGACTTTAGTCTCACTTTCAATTAATTAAAATTAATTTAGACCTAGCCTAGCCCATTAAAGCATTTCTTTTAAAAATAAAAAGATTTAGGATCATTTCATTTAATTAAAAATTAACTAGAATTATGCCCATTAATTTAAGCCCAATCAAATCTATTTCCTTAAAATAGTAGACTTAAGCCCATTTTCCTTAGAACTAAAAATAATAGATTTATGTACACTAATGTAATTAAAATATGGGCTCACCTTTAGTTCCATTACATTTTGTATAGCTAACTTAAAATTTAAATCAAATGTAGTTTAGATTTAGGTACGTGGCGCCTTGAATGCATTTTTTTATGTGCTTTTTCATGGATTAGTTGCCTTAGGGTTAGGTTGATGTTCAAATAGGGTTTAATGAAATTGCATGTATTTAGGGAATAAGATAGTAATTCATAAACTAATTTTAAAGAATATGAGACTAGAGGATGTTGGTATTGCGTTCCAAAAATTTTCTAGTTGTGGTGCTACCATGTTTTAGAGAATTGAGTTACCACCACCTTCAATTTGTCCAAGTTACTACCATGGGTGGTGACTCTTCTTTTCCATGCTATGTCTTTGTGATATAGTAGTGTGTTTCCTGGAGCCCTGAGCTCAAATAGTGTCACGATTGCTAAAATCTTGGATGCATACTAAACCCCGCCGTCTACAGTTTCAACTCCACTAGGGATAAGAGATACTGATTCTACTTGTGTTCTTTATAATTTTTTTATTAATTATTATTTTATTCTTGCATTCATTTGCATGTCCTTATTAAACTGATGGTGTTGGTCTATAGTTCTTTGATTCCACTAACTTTATGGGATTGTAGATTTGCTAACCATCACTCTTAGCCTTAACTCGGTTCAAGAGAGATTACTGGGCTTATCTAACCAAAGTTTGTAACCCAAGTCCTAAAAGGGGGGGAGGGTAGTCTTCTCTCGAGTTTGCAAAGGATGACGGGCCCGTTTGACCTTGGCCTGTAACTCAAGTCTTAAAGGAGGGCAACTTGCTAAGAGGACCTTAACTTTTCTACCAGACTCAGCACATGTAGTGGCCTAGTAACTTCCCTTAGGATTACCCAACTTGCTTGTGTATGTTGTTATGAGGTATTTCTATTTACAAAAGCCCAAGCCGATACTTTAAAATGCCCGTTTGGGCTAATAAAGATTGGCCTATACTTTCATACCTATAAATGCTATTTCTATGGTTTTATTGCTTTGAGATATTTGGCATGCATGTCAGTTCTTGATATCCCCTATTGATATTAAAGGCCAAAACTAAAAATCATAGGAAAGAGATTCACCATTGAATACGTGTGTGGGAAGAATAAGGTTAGAAGGATGTATGTTGTACATTTGACTTGATACTTGTTACTTACTACTTATTGCATAGCACGTGCATCATGCATACATGCATCATACTAACACTTTTTTCTACAACCATCATAGATTCATCCGGATCTTCCTATGTTTAAGAACGAAAAGGTGGCAGATTAGTGAGAACCGATTCGAGTCCATAATCAATAGCCAAGGAGATTATTAAAAGTTTAGAAAAAAAAGTTCTATCAACCCGCTCTGCCTAGAAGCTGTACAAGCTCCAACTAGTTAAGTAGAAGAAATTGAACTAGAACAAAAAGGCAATTGGACTTTGGAAAACATCAAAGGAGCATTGATGGATGATATAAGAGCCATGATGCAAGATGAACTGAGACAAGCCTTAGCTGGAATTCCATCTATAGTTGCACCTGTTCCTGTTGCCATACATCTTACTCTAGCTATTCCACCTATTGTGGATGTCCACCTGCTGCTGCTCTAATTGATAATGCTAAAGGTCAAGTTGTTGTTAGAAATGTGCCTGCTGCTGAAGTAAAACTTAAAGATTTAGAGAATTACATGATAGAGAAGGTAAAGAAGGAATCACTTAAATTAGTCTAAGACCATGAATCCAAGCAGATGCAAGCACTAACTCAGAAAATGTCCAAGATGGAAGAGCTTATAAAAGGGCAAGGCATGGGTTACTCATTTGATTTTGATGATATGTTGCAAGTTGAAGGGGATAAATTGCCTGACAAATTTAAAATGCCTTAACTACAAAAATTTAATGGTAGTGGAGGCCCAAGGATTTACCTCAGCCAATACATAACTACTATGAGCACCATTAAAGCTCAATTAGTAGTAGTTACAAAGTTGTTTGTATTATCCTTGGAGGGTATAGTTGTGAATTGGTATCATGGTTTAGAGAAATTTGTCCGGGCTGATTGGAGAGAACTTTGTACTGCTTTCTTAAAGCAATATGATTATAATACCATGCTAGAAGTATCTATCAGGGATTTAGAACTGACTAAGCAAAAACCTAATGAGTCATTTTCTAATTTCTTGATTAGATTTGTCACCTAATTTGGTTGAAAGGTGGCAAATGATGAACCCAAAAACTTTCATAGACCTTTATAACAATGGTTTGCATGCTGAGGAGATTGAGAATGAAAAAAAAGCTCTAAAAGCACAAGGGCAAGGAACTATCCTACTGGGGGCACACAGTAAGGAAGTACTAGCCGAGCTATGGAAGTGCATGCAATCTAACAACCAAGGAGATTCTCAAATTTCAATGAACCCTTTTCCAAAGTCCTAGATCACCTGATACAAAAAGGCCTGCTTCGACCTTTAACCTTTTCTAAACCACCAAACCCAAATATTTCAGGCTATGATCCAAATAGTTATTAAAAATTTCACCAGGTTGTTGGTCATTCCATAGACACCTGTATCCGCCTAAAACATGAAATCGAAAACTTGATAGACTTTGGAAAAATCATAGATCCCGAATAATCAAATCCAAACCCAAGCACCAAAAATAACCCTTTCCCGAACTACCAAAATGTTTCACCCCCAGCCACCATGATGATTAATTCAAGAGTTAGTGAGGAAGAAGTACTAAGCTCCTTTGAGAAGATAAACCCTGAAATAGATGAAGAATCTCCCGATGCCTCTAGTAGTAAGGAGAAAATTGAGAAGCCTTTGACTCTTAAACAATCACAAAGGGGTGTTGAAGATTTATTGGGCCAGCCTTTGGGTAAATTTGACTACAAAGTATTCTACTCTAAATCGCCATCTTTTGACGTACCCATTAAGTCAATCATGCCAGGAGGATGGGGTGAAGAGTTTGATGATGAGGACTCACCAAATGAAAAGGGTAAAGAACCTTTGACTCCAGAACAGCCACAAAGGGGAGTTGAAGATTTGTTGGGCCAACCTTCGGGTAAATTTAACTACAAAATATTCTACTCTAAGCCTCCTTCTTTTGACATACCCATTGAGTCGATCATGCCCGGAGGATGGGGTGAAGACTTTGATGATGAAGATTCACCAAATGAAAAGGGTAAAGAACCTTTGGCTCCTGAACAGTCACGACAAGGAGTTGAAGATTTGTTAGGTCAACATTTGAGCAAGTTTGATATTGAGAAACTGCATAAGAAAGAAACATGCATGGTTGAGGTGTGGAAAGATGGAAAGAGGGATCGAATCATTGGTACAATCGACATCAAGTATAGTTCTGATGAAGATACCAAAAGTTATAATGTATGGACCGATGACCCTGAAGTGAACCATATTACTAGGAGTGGCAAGAACTACAAACCAGTTGAAAAGAAAATAGAGGAAGCAACACAGAAAGAGGAAGAGAAAGATGAGCAGAAGGACGACTTAATTCTTGAGCAGCTTAAGAAGGCAAAGGCGAATGTGAGCATTTAGGAGTTGTTAATGCATTCTAGTAGCCATAGAAAAGCTCTTGTCAAAGCTTTAGCAAAAAAGAGTATAGAAACCACTGCTGCACTAAAGGCTATGGTCGCCAAAGTAACAGAAAAGAAGCATGATGTAATTACATTCTCAAATGATGATTTTCCTTTGGAAGGAAGGAATCATAACAAAGCCCTATTTATCCTAGCTGAAGTAAAAGGGAAAAAGACTAATTATATGATGGTAGATGACGGTTTAGCAATAAATGTCTATCCTTTAAAAATCCTGTCTAATCTAGGTTTGAAAGTGGATGACCTGACAAATTTAAACCTTGTAATTAGGGCTTATGATGATGGTACAAGAAGTGTAGAGGGGACATTTGAAGCTTTTGTAAAAATTGGGCCTGTAGAGTCATTTATGGAGTTTATTGTACTGGACATCCCTATTACCTATGCCTTGCTTTTGGAAAGACCTTGGTTTCATGTCTTAGGAGGAGTAGCCTCAACTGTGCACCAGAAGATAAAGTTCCCTTATGAAAGAGAAGTTATGACTATAGATGCTAGCATGAATAAATCAGTGATAGCAATACTGGATGGTCAGAAATAACTAATTTCTCCTCCTAGTTTCCAAGTAGTTGGGATATTTGATGGAACCGAGATGGATCCAAGGGTTGCAAGGGTGATCAAGTAGATGAATCATCAGCCTGGATAGGGACTGGGAAAGAATGAACAAGGAAGCCCAGAACTTCCAAATTTCAAAAGTCAAGATGATATAACAGGATAGGGCTCCACTAAAACAGGATCAAGTAGTAAAAGAGCAAGGAAGAAGGCAAGAGGAAAAAAGAAGAAGTTCTTGGAAAGAGTAGGGCTGCTAAGTGAGAACTTTGTCAAGGAAGGAAAAGGAAAGTTCTATTTTGGTACAAAAGAACCTATCAATGTTGTTGGTGTAGATGTTCCTGGGTTTGAGATCTTCAAGTAGTAGATTGTCGAGAACTTGGTGAAAGACAACAAAGAAGAAGTCATGAAGCAAGTAGCTGAAAGGATAGGAGATGTGGCTATCGAGGAACTGCTGTGTCTGCCACCCAAAAAAGAGCTACCACAGGATTTAGCTACCATCATTAGTAATAGCTTTAGTGATGTTTTTTATGAAGAAACTAATGTAATAACGTCCGTCTTTTTGAGGATGAAAACTCTCCTTTTCTTATGGTCAATGATATAAACTTTGGTTTGGCTTACTTATGTGATGTGCATCCCGATAGTTTTGTGCATTATAATTTTGATTGCCCATGCATGTTTGACATTAATTCCATTCAATTAGATTCATTAAACTTGGGCACAAATTAACAACCTAAGAACATTTCTATATCACATGACTTAACTCCTGAAGAGAGGGAAAATCTAGAGATAATATTAACAAAAAAAAGGTAGTATTTGATTGGTCCTATAAAGATATGTCGGGATTAGATAGAGATATTACAGAACATCGCATTCCAATATATCCAAAAGTTAAACAGATTAAGCAAAACTTTGACGTTTAAGACCGGAATGGACAGAAAAGATAAAAGAAGAAATTGCTAAGCAAATCCAGGCTAACTTTCTAGAGATAGTAGACTCCCCTCAATGGTTAGCAAATATAGTGTCGATTCCCAAAAAAGATGGAAGGGTTCGAATGTGTGTGGACTTTAGAGATTTAAATGAAGCTTGTCCAAAAGACAACTTTCCTTTACCCCACATTGATGTGATTGTAGATAGTGTAGCATCTAGTGCAATGTACTCTTTTATGGATGGATTCTTAGGTTACAACCAGATAATGATGGCAGTTATCGATAAGATCAAGACTGCTTTCATTACAGAATGGGGAATATACTGTTACAAGGTGATGCCTTTCAGATTAAAGAACGTGGGAGCTACTTATCAAAGAGCAACAACCGCTTTATTTCATGACATGATGCATAAAGAGGTAGAGGTGTACGTGGATGATATGATGGTCAAGTCAGAAATAAGAGAGGGACACTTTAACGCTTTAGATAAATTTCTAGCTAGAACTGAGAGGTACAATATAAGGCTTAATGCAAAGAAATGTGTCTTTGGGGTAACTTTGGGCAAGCTGCTAAGGCATATAGTCAGTGATAGAGGAATATAAGTAGATCCAAAAAAAATCAAGGCTATTCAAGATATGTCAGTGCCTAAAACTAAGAAAGAAATACGTGGGTTCATTGGGAAGCTGCAGTACATTAGTAGGTTTATCGCAAAGTTACTAGCATTTGTGGCCCTATCTTTAAGCTTTTGAGAATGAATCAACCTGTAAAGTGGAATGACAAATGTCAGAAAGCTTTTGATAAGATCAAGGAGTACCTTACTAATCCACATGTTTTAAAACCACCTTGAGAAGGTAAACCATTGATTTTATACTTGGCTTTAGAAGAAAAAGTAACGAGGGCAATGTTAGCACAAGAGGGACTAGAAGGGATAGAGCATGCAATGTATTATCTCAGCAAAAAGTTTCTGCCATATGAAGAGAAGTATGATTTGGTAGAAAAGACATGTTTGATTATGATCTAGGACACAAGAAAGTTAAGACATTACTTCTAGTCATATAAAATATAAGTTGTTTCAAAGACAGATCCTCTAAGATACTTATTTCAAGCACCTTCTTTGACTGGTAGAATGTCTTAATGGCTAGTACTTTTAATTGAGTTTGATATAGAGTACATCACTATGAAGGTTATCAAAGGAAGGGCAGTAGTAGAGTTCTTAGTTTAGAATGCAGTTGAAGGTGATGAATAATAGAATTTGGAGTTTCTAGATGAGAACTTAGCAGTGATAGAATGCCAAGAATGGAAGCTTCACTTTGATGGAGCTGTAAATAATAAAGGAGCTGGGTTAGGAATAATTCTAGTTACGCCAGAAGGGGAAACCATGCCAATGGCCAAGAAATTAGATTTTGAAGTGACAAACAAAATGGCTAAGTATGAGGCATGCATCTATGGAATGGAAGCAGCTCTAGTAGCTGAAGCTAAGGAATTGTTGGTCTATGGGGACTCAATGTTAGTTGTCAATCAGGCAAATTAGGAATGGGAAGTTAAGGAGGAAAAACTAAAGCCTTGCATTTACTATTTGAAAGCTTTAATGAAAATTTTTACCAAATGTCTCTTCATTCACTTATCTAGAGATGAGAATTAAATTGCAGGTGCATTGGAAACACTTTCTTTGATGTGGGATAATCCGACTGGGTTAATAATGAAGCCTTTGGTAATTGTGAAAGCAAAAGCTCCATGTTATGGTTGTGAGCAAGCTATGGGTATTCCGATAGGACCTAAGAAGAAACTGTGGTTTTATGATATCCAGAAATTTATTGAAGAAAGAAAATACCCAGATGAAGCAACTTCAAAAGAAAAATATGCTCTTCATATTCTTGCATGCAATTATGATAGTCATGATAGTGTATTGTACAAGAGAACACCGAATGGGACACAGTTAAGATGCCTCAAGAAAGACAAAGTTGAAGAAGTAATGAAAAAGATTCATGCAGGGGTTTATGGGTCTCATATGAATGGGGTAATCTTAGCAAAGAAAATAGTTAGGCAAGGGTATTACTGGATTAGTATGGAAAGGGATTATATTCAAACAGTGAAACTGTGTCACTAGTGTCAAATACTTGGGAATCTTAATCATCTCTCTCCTACAGTACTGAATAGCTTATCATCCCTTTAGCCCTTTGCAGTATGGGGAATATACATCATTGAAGAAATAAGGCCAACAGCATCGAATGGGCATAAATATATAATGGTGGCAATTGACTACTTTTCCAGATAGGTGGATGCTCAATCCTTTAGTACTCTGAAAGCAAAGTAGATGGCAAGGTTTATTGAAAAGAATCTCATTTATAGATATGGGGTCCCACAATATATTGTGACAGATAATGGTGTTCAATTTTAAGCAGAAACATTAGAGTTATTATAAAAGTATAATGGGGTAGTTGAAGTAGCTAATAAAAATATCAAGAAAATCCTCTCTAAGATTATTAAAACATACAAAGATTGGTCTGAATATCTCCCTTTTGCTTTATGGGGATATAGAACTACATCACGAACTAGTATAGGTCAAACACAATTTTCATTAGTATATGGATGCGAAGTAGTCGTGCCTATAGAAACTGAGATCAAGTCTTTGAGAGTGATGATGGAAGCTAAAACTCCTGAGAATGTATCTCTAGATGAGAAAAGGATGGACATTTTATTTCACACTCATATTTATCAGAAAAGGATAGCAAGGTCATTCAACAAGAAGGTTAGGCTTGCAAAAATAAAGGATGGGGATGTGGTTTTGAAACAGTTGAGGGTAAAAGCATTTGATCTAAGAGGAAAGTTTAGACCGAACTAGGAAGGACCATATTTAGTCAAAGCAGTTCTACCTAAAGGAGCTGCAAAGTTATCAGATCTTAAAGGAAATGAGTTCACACGGCTAGTCAACTTGGATTGTCTTAATAAATACTACCTATAAATAAATACAATAAAAAATAGTATAAGGAAATAAAAGTCCATTGGCTAGAAAACCTAAAAAGGCTAGTCAGGCAAAAGTTAGGACATTCCCACTGTTTAGAAAACCCGTAAAGGGCTGGTAGGCAAAAATTAGGGAATAAATAAAAAGTGGTCCTGCTGATTAGAAAACCCACAAAGGGCTAGTCAGGCAATAATGAGGGGAATAAAAATGGGAGGGAAAAATATTCAGTTAGAAGATA
>CATIWM010075032.1:0-17390 GCA_949671775.1 Mallotus repandus
CACATTAGCCCAAAAGCATGCTTAACTCCATTTTGATTTGCATGATAGTCCTAGCTTATACACACTTAAACAAACATGTTAAATGCTCAAAACTAAGATTGTTAAGATCAAAATTAAGATTGATTATTGCTAAGGTCAACACACATGAATATGCATACGAATGAATTACATCGATGCATTTATGAATATGAATTAGCAAATATGAATGCATGTATGCATATATGAATATAAATGTATGAATATGAACAAGTAAATGTATGTATGTAAATATGAACAAATAAATGCATGTATGCATGTGTGAATATGCATGTATGAGTATAAATGTTTATACAAACTTTAATCCTTGTTGTGTCTCAATTGCATGAGCTTCTTTCTAAGAATAGATATATGAAAGAACGGATGACCAAGTATGAACATGAAATTTGAGACATGAGGAAGCAATTATCTAGGAGTCGCAACACAGGATAGACTCCTATCTTGCTCTATCTGCTTTTGACTTATCCATATGTATGCCAAACTTTTATATCTCTTTGGCTTTGCTGAGATTCCAAGATGTTGATCATAACTTATGGACATGTTATTTGACTTTCATTACTCATACTTATTATGCTTGAGAATGTTATTATGAATATGTTGCACTTGTAAGATATATTTAGAGAAGTATGTTAAATTTGCTTTCTATTTATCTTTGAGATGATTAATTATTCTCAAAAATTTAATAACAAAACCCTAAACATGATTTTAAAAGCAAGGTAAAGGGTAAAGAACAAGAATTTAGGTTAACAAAAAGGTAAGGAAATGAACAAAAGTTTTGCAAAATGTTGCAATTTGCTCCCTGGAAGAGAAAAAGGTATGGGTAAGATCCTAGTCATCTTGTGGTCACCACATATCACTATTTAACCAATAAAGTTCAACCTTATCTTTTGGTCCCCCATACTAGTTATTGACTAAATGACATTAAGACATTACCCAAAGGATAAAAGGTAACCCTACGATTTTATTTTGACTATAAATTCATCTTGTTGTCAAGTACAGACATCCATCTCTTTGCCCCCTAGCATTCTCTACACATCAAGCTCAATTATTGTCTAGTAACTATGACATCCAAAACACAAAGTCTCTTGTTCAAAGCTTTATCAACACCCTTACAAATGAAGATTGGTTACATCTCAAGAGATATAACCTCCATAATCTCAAGTTCTTCTTGAATTTAAAGCATGACTAAAACTTTCTTCATGGTGCTCCCTTTTTAGGATCCTACTCTCCATGTGTTTGGGTTTATAGAAATGGAACTATGCCCCACTTTGGAAGAATTATCTGCGATTTTGGGTATCAAAATATCTCATTAATAAGAGATAGCCATTCTAGATCTAGAACTAATGGTTGTACATGCTATAAATAATCTCTTTGGAATGAGCAAGAGTGAAGTTAATACTTGCATTCTTTTATGATCTTTCATCTCTTTTATGGCTTAATCCACCACCTTCAATCTAATCCTGGTTCTTTCAGTCTGATTCCAATCATCAGGAGCATCATTCTTGGCTATTATCTCCTTGACTGTGACAAGAGCAAATTAAGGCTTATGGATGGGATGTTGTTGTCTATTTTGACTCAAATTGATGTTAAGATTAATTTGACACAAAAATTGGTTACTCTGGTACTTTTAGCAGACACTTTGAATGGTTTGGACAAGGTTAAGGTCAATAGGAATCCTCGGTTTAGTGGAAGTGTGTTGGTTTTGCAAGTAAGGGTAGATCTTTGTGTATTAGAGACGAACAACTAATTTTCATGCTTGAACAACCTGTTTTGCCTTAAGAATAACTAGTCTAAGAGGAATGAATAGCAGGTTTTCAGTCACTAGCAACCGATTTTCCACAATGGACAACTAGTTTGCACTTTGACACTCTAATGTGGTTTTGTGCTCATTTTTTTTTTAGGTTTGGCTTATAGAGAAGCTGAAGGTGGTGATGCCCTCTGATATTTCAACAAATTATAGGACTAATCACTTCTTGAGAAGAAGAATTTTGGAGTGGTTTAACAAGAAAGAAGAATGGGTAGGTTGGATGCATGGTTTGGGGAGAAGGATTTGCAATGGGTTTGCCCTTAGTGGAACTTCTCTAATGTGTGCTCAAGGAGTTTTCACACCTATATAGCTCTTTCTATTATCCTTCAAGGATTACAAGACAACAAGGATTGAAACAACATCCTACTTATATTCCTTATCTCCCTAATGTTGGTGCACTTACCAAGTCTTTTGTCATAGCAATCACTCAATCATGGCGTAGAAGAGTTATGCTACACCACATTCATAGAAATCAAGACTTTTCAACCACTCAAGAGTATAAGAATTGGCTACAAGGTAATAATGAAGCAAGTGGAAGTGGTAAAGGTAGTTCTATAAGAGTTATGCTACACCACTTTCATAGAAATCAAGACTTCTCAACCACTCAAGAGTATAAGAATTGGCTACAAGGTAATAATAAAGCAAGTGGAAGGGGTGAAGGTAGTTATGAGGATTAGGTTTTAGCTTGAAGCTTTAAAAAGCTTCTTATTTAGGATGCAACCTTTTTATTGTATGAATTATGGTTTATGAAATGAGATGAAATGCAACGGTACTTGGCTTTTGAAAAGAAAAAAAAGGTGCAAGAAACAAAGAATTATTGAATCATGTTTATTGCTTATAAAACAAACATCTTAATTTCCCATACATATTCAAATGCATAAGCTAATGACAAGAATGCATATACCCAAGAATTATCAACTTAAATGCACTCATTCTAACCATAAAAGGGATAAATGATATAGAATTGCTCAAAGATCGATCCAATTGGCAATAAAAATTTCTAATGACGTTAACTAGCTCTTTCGAGTTTTCTAACGAGCGTAACTCTCAAATATTCCTTACTTTTGCCTAAGATGCCCTTTTAGGTTTTCATCTTAGCAGGAATTATTTTCATATATATTTTTTTTTCATTTTCCCTAACTTTGCCTAAGCCACCCTTTTTGGGTTTTCGACTTAGCGGGAACCTTTAACTTTTGCTTAAGCTGCCATTTTAGGTTTTCGAGTTAGCGAGGATTTTTATTTTTTATTCATTTTTTATATAGTACTTTGCTTGGAGACTAGACATAGTACTTCTTTAATCTGTCCAAATTCACAGGCTCTATAAATTCATTTCCCTCAAGATCTGACAATTTGACTGCACCTTTCAGAATTATTTTCTTGAAAAAATAAGAGCCTTCCCAATTATGCTTGAATTTTCCTCTAGGATCAATTGGAACTGATCTAGCTTGGTTTAGAACCAAATCAGCCTCCTTGATCTTGCTAACTTTGACCCCTTTTTTTTAAGCCTGGGCAATTCTTCTCTGATAAAGTTGCATGTTAAATGCTGCCTTAAGTCTTTTCTCATCCATTAGAGTCAACTCTTCGTATATAGATCTGGCCCATTCAGATTCTAAAATTTTTCTTCCAAAACCACTCTCAAAGACTACAATTAAACTTCTACCGGTAATACTGCTTTTATTTAATACACCAATGAATAGGGTGTTGCACCGGTAGCTATGCTAATTATAGTTCTAGATTCCCACAAAGTGTATCATAATTGGTTTGACCAATCTCTATAAGTTTTAACAGTCTTACTGAGAATCTATTTTATACTTTTATTAGTTGCTTCAACTGCTCCATTTGCTTGACATCATACAAAGATGACTTATGATGTTCAATCCCATATCTTTGCAATAAATCTCTTACTTCTGCTTGAAATTACACACCATTATTAGTTGCAAATCAAATTCTTTTCAATGAATTTAGCCATCTGCTTAACTTCTACTTTTATCTTTTGAGCCCATTTTAGACTTATGTTTTATTAGTGGTAATAAAATGCTCGATCTATTCTTGTCATATCGTCACAGCTTTAAGCAAAGACTATTTTCCATTTTTTATTCTCTCAAGCTAACTTTTTTCTTCAAAAGAAAGACTTATTGCCAGTTGAAGTTCTTTGGGTGATTCAGTATCACTTATGTTAAATGGTTTAGTATGAATAGAATTTAAGTATGAAATACTCATGATATGTTCAAGTGCATGCAAAGTGCCATAAGAATAAACATCGAACAAGTAAGTAGAATTAGACGTTATTGCATTAAACTTAGAGAAGAAAGCATCATCAGAAATTACATAGTCAACATAAAAAACATACTTTTCTAAATATACTACAAGTTTAACATTATTCAAAAGAAAGGCCTCAACACTAATAGTAGTAAGTGGTGAAAGCTTAATCCCAGTGTCCATAGTAGCCACAGCATTTAGAACTGCGGTTTGGCATTCTTTAATCTTTAATCTTTATAATAATGAGAAATAGAGACAACTTGAAATCTAGGTGGACTTATATCAGAATAAACCCCAGAATAACCATCTTTAGATTCAACCTTAATAGTAATCACACCTCCTTCATAAGAAAATTTTATCTTATGGTGAAGAGTTTGAAGGAACTCCTCCCTTTTTTTTTCTGCTATTGACTAGCTCTTAAAATGATTCATTAGAAATTCATCATTGATACACTCTTCGTCAATCATCATCACTTTCTTCACCTCTTGTGCAGGCTTAGTGTGTTCTGGATTTGGAATTTTGCCTTGATCAATAAGGTCTCAAATGGCATGTCTAAGTTTGAAATAATAATCAGTGTTATGTCCCACTTATGGTACTTGCAGAATTATTTTGGGTTATGGTTTGGTGAAAGGACATTTCGTAATGACCTTGGTTCCATTGGCTTCATCATTCCACTCTTGCATAGTCTTTCAAACACTTTAGACAACATCACAGGAAATTTAGAAAACTATCTTGGCCTTATATGTGCTAACACAAGAGAAGATGTAGCATCAACTACTTTCAAAGTATATGAAGATTGAGTTCTCTTCTTCTGAGCTTGTGAAGTTTTTTTGAATTTAGCAATTCTCTCAGCTTGAACCCCGACATAATATAAATCTGTAAATAATCTCATACTTATAAGCGCAATTTCCTATCTGATGGAGTCTTGAGCATTTTCCCATGCAATTCTAACTTGATCAATCTTATCTAAACCTTGTGATGTAATCAGCAAAGGATTCGTTCAATCTTTGAGTCAAACTCTGATGATGTCTTGAGCATTTTCCCATGCAATACTATTTATGAAATTGGTTCACAACTTCCTTCCAATTCTCTTTCACAATATTATCAAGTTGAAGGTACCATGTAAAAGTTGAACCCTGTAAAGCAATGAGAACAAACCCCATATTTGATCATCTGCCAATCCCAGAATAGTGGACATCATAGCTTTGTACTGCTCAAGGTGTAACTTCATATCACAAATGCCAGAAAACTCTGTCACTTCTTGCATCTAGAACTTAGGTGGGAGATTAAGATTCTGAATTACACATAACTCATCAATATCAAAACCTATGGAAGCCTGCTTCACTTGAGTTTGTGACTTTGAAGTTGTTTAGTAATTTGAGCATACTCTTCTATCATCAGTTTCTTTTCCACATCAACTAGACTAGCCATAACTACACAACAAATTCCTCTTCATTAGTTTATCCTTAGTGTGGAGGTGGTACTGCCCTATAAAAAGGTCTTTCAGTTTCCTTAGCATCTTGTAGTAACTGTCCCAAATTATTATGAAGGTACTCATTCACCTTCTCATTAACGAACTTGTCAACTTCCTCCATGCTAAGAGGCTGTAATGAACTTTGCGTAATAAACTTGACCAATCTGCCTTTTTCTCTCCTCTAACCAAATTATGGTGCTGAGACACTTCGGGCATTACCTATGATGACTATACATGTATCAACATGTATCCATGCATTATAATAATGCATGAAAGCATGTATGCATGAATGAATTAATGCATGAATACATATGCAATGCAAAAAACCATAAATAAGAAACATAAGAGCAAATAAAGTCCCTTCCAACCTTATCTTTCCCATACAGGCGGTCATTCAATTTCTTTCCTTAGTCGGGAACATCATCGGGGGATGAACTGGTTTATGACTCTTAAAAATGAAAAATTAACAAACAAAGATGATTTATTTTTATATGCATGGTTTGATTTGGATAGAGTTTTGTGATACTTGAATATATTAAACCAAATGATTCTTTAGAGTGTAACTGTGACATCGGGATAACCGTATTTAGTTATCAGGACATACCAATCTCCAAATTTTAATCCTTATATATCCAAATAAATCATAGATATAAACCATAGATTAGCTTATTATGTATATTGGGTTGTATCATAATAAGTTCCAAATCAGTTTATTTTGATATATAGGGGCTAAAATTGTTGCTCCATTAGATTAATTGGGTTAAAAAATTAAAGGACCATCTATAATATGTATATATTATACTTTGATTATTCAATTCAAGTTAACAAAAATATGGGATATTAGAATAAGCTTACAGATGTAGTGTTCCCATAACTAGGGTTAGGTTATTAAGATGTCTCAAGTTTATATTGTTTAGACAAGACATACCAATTCAGACCTTGAGGTTTTAGCAAATTAGCCAACCTATCATAACCATAAAAGTCATAATGTTTGAGACCTATGATATAAATGGTGCAAACCATTCTAGATCATAAAAAACAAATATCATGTAGTAAATGAGTCATGATAGACTGACTAGGTTTGCATGGACCTTTCAGATTCAAATGGGTATATAAAGTCTAAATAGGGCTAACCTGATTCTTAGTTAACACAGTATAAGATATACATGTAACCAAGGACTCATTTTTAACCAGAACACCGCATATAGACATAAATCAGCAAACACAAGCAATATAAGGTACAATTCTAATGGAAGTTTCTAGGGCCAGTACACGGGTTAGGCAGGGTAAAAGGTAAGGGTTCCTTTAGCGAGGTGCCCTCCATTATAGACTTGACTTATAGGCAAATGTCAGAGGGGCCTGATATCTTTTGCAAACTCAAGAGAAAACTACCCTCCTTTAGGACTTGGGTTGTAGACTCTGGTCAGATGAGCCCGGTAGTATCTCTTAAACCGAGATAAGGCTAAAGGTGACAATGTCAAACTAATCAACCCATGAGTCTAGTGGAGCCATGGTGAATCATAATTTAACACCATTGGGGTTATTAGGCATGTTCACATGTGAAAAGTGTAATGATGCAAGTTGGTCTATCATAGTATATATAATTAGAAGCAAAGTACAAACTTTAGAATCAAGATCTCAATCCCCGGTGCAGTCACCATTGTTGACTCCAGTAGGCCCAACTCGGCACTCTTTGGATCACAGACCCTTTATCTTTTTTATGGGAAAATATAGGGTAGTGAGGGGGTATTGAAAGAGCTTAGGGTTGGCATAAATGCACTTACAACCCTTCACTCAAGCAGGAGAAATAAGGAGTCGCCACTCAGTATCACCCGAGAAATTGTCCATTTTAGGGACTTAGGCAAACTCGATCCCTTGCTTAGTACCACATTCAACCATTGGATAAAGCATTGGGTTTGGATATTGACGTCAGTAGGATTAGGCTCTTTTGTTCGAGGCATCTCCACATCACTTGGATGCTGAGCATTACCGACCTTACTTTATGTACAGTGCTTCCAAGAATTATGTACTATTATACATCAACTACTACATGAAAATGCACATAATATATACACACAAGCACAAAATAGCTTGATAAAATAGGGCATGAATATGATAGAATGATGCATGATCATGGTAATGAAAAGGTAAACAATTAACTTATGGCATGGCAATTATGAACAAATATATGCATGTTAAATAATGAAATATGAAAAATAAAGGCAATAAAAGAAATTAACTAAAGAAATTAAAGAGAAGAGAGATGAGAATGGCTAACACATGTTTGGTGCATATCCTCTCTATTATTGCTCCATATTCCGAGTTTCAGGGCAATAAAACATTTTATTTGAAAAATGAAAGAAAACCAATTTAAAAACCAAAATAAAGATAATAAAATGGTTTAACAGTGAATTTAGCTTCAAAAATAAATAAAAATGAGTATTTTCAGAATATTAATAGAAAAAGTACTTCAAAAGCCCTAATAAATAAAAAATGTTTGAAAATGACTTCCAAATAAAAAGGATTTTAGAAAAACAATTAAAACCACCATTTGATTAATTACATGAACCATTAATTCATAACATGAGGCTCCGTCAAATTCAGCGTCAAAATGTGAATTTTGTACCTTGGATAAAAACTTCTCATATTATAAATTATTGATCATATAATTAAATCATTTTATTTGGAAATCTAATAAACAAAGGAATTGTGATCCATATCCTTGCATTTGGATGATTTCTGTGATTAACAAAGAACAACACAAATAAAACATCAAAAGGAAAGTGTTAATTTTATTGAAGAACAAGATAAACTTACCATAGAAAATGATAAATTTTATTAAAGAAAATATAAAATTTAGATAAAATATGAGAAAATGAAAATGGATTTATTTCTGGAAAAGAAATTGAAAACTAAGTACAAAAGATTGCATTTTATTAAACATAAAAGATTAATTACTTAACAAAAAAAGAAAAACAACTTTTGGTATATTTTTGTTTTATTTTTGGTTTCTGGCAACAAATAAAATACAATTTAATCATAAAAATAAATATAAAACATGATATAATTGACAAGATAAAGCATAAACAATATCAAAAGGAACATGTAATAATAACAGTACAAACAAAGCAAACAAAAAAACAAGGAGTAGGAGTAGAGATTGTAAATAAAATGCGAAAATAACAATAACATAAATAAAGCATAAAAAGTAAAAGAAATGAGAATTAAGTGTAGAGATTGAGATGTTAATTGATAATATAAAAACATAAATCATAAATTGATAATTAAAATAACAAATGGAAATAAAAGTTAGAAATACTTTAGTAGGAGTTAATAAAGTTAGTAGCTTGAGATTGAGATATTAAGATTGATTACAAGAGTTATATATAATGCAATGGATGATGCTAGTGCAATGCATGCTCACACAAGCATTAAATAAATCTGGGTGCATGCCAAGGATAATGCATGATGCAAATTCGAGAAGCATGCAAGTACGCAAGTGCTGCAAGCCGTGAAGCATGCAAGTATGCGTCTAGAGAATCTAATAATGATCATACACATGATAGAGATATACAATAAGCAAGTGATATGCATAAAGGCAGACGAATGCATGGAAATGCAATAATGCAAGAGAAACTTAAGGAGAAGTAGAGAATAATAGTATAGTAGATGAGAGTAAAAAAAATTTTAATAGTGACAATAAAATAGTATTAGATGTGAAATAGACATAAAAATGTCTCTTATGAGGTTAGAGACACTAAATAAGATCAAAATAGCATTGAAAAGCTATACTTGACATTTAGACTCCTTATAATCACAAAATATACTCAATTAAAAAATATATATGAAAATAGAGACCCATAGGCCTCGAAAAACTAAATAAAGACACATAACCAAGGCATTTGTGTTCAAGAAGGTGACCACAAGCACTATAAATGTATACTATGCACATTAATGCTCACAAATCAACAAAAAGTTCACAAAATACACAAATAATGATCTATGATGAAAAACATAATCAAAATAACTCACAAATGATAAAAAACATAATCAAAATAACTCACAAATGATTAAAAAAACCTAAATTAGAACAAAATATATGGATATTAATATCTCAACAGCATCACAACATCAATCTAAGCCCAAAAAGGCATGATCAAGCACAATCAAGCAACATATGTACACCATACACACTAATCAAGATTCTAAACATGTATTCACACCAAAATTTACAATAAATAATAAAGAAAATTAATAAAACATTTAGTTTAAGGTCACATAAACATCAACAAACACAATCACAATCATCAAACCAAAGCAAGAACAAGGATCACACTTTAAAAGCACTTTGAGAAGGGTTTTGATAACTAAAAGGAAAATAATTGTAAAATAATTTAGAAATATAAGAAAAAAACTTAAAATACTTCAATTCCATCATCTTAGTACCTTAGGGAAAGGTTAGAATCATGCTCAAGCAAGTATATACCCTTTGGAACCCTAAGAACCATCATCGGAGTTATTTGGAAAAAGTAGAGTGAACAACTGGTTTTGGGGCCTGAACAGCCAGCTTTTGGAGCCTAAACAACCGGTTTCGAGGCCTGAATATCTGATTTAGTATAATGAAAATCAGTTTTAGGGCCTCCAACAACCACTCTGTGAAGGTGAACACCCGATCGATTGTTTATAGGCCAAAACCGGTTGTTCATGTTTGAACAACATGATTTTGTAGTCCTTTACTGTCAAAGCTTGATTTTAATGCCCAAAACCCCATAAATGACATAAGAATTAATGAGAGTGATGTTTTAGAAAGTGTTTAGCCTCAGAATTTGGGCAATAACTCACCAAGAAACACCAATTGATTGTAGAGAATTGAGATTGAAACTAAAAGGGAAAGGGTGATTTTAGATGGGTTTAGGTTTTGATTTGATCTTGATTTGTATGGAATTTATTTTTTGGAGCTAGGTTTTGGTTTTAGGTGATTGATTTTGGTATTTTTAAAATAAATTTGAGAAGAAAATAGAGAGAAATTAGGTCTAGAGAAATTTTGGCATAATTTCTCATTATTTTCCCAAATTTTCCCTAATTCTAGGGCTTTTAGAGAGATATTTTTTTATTTTTGTGCTAGAATTTTCTAATTTTCAAGAGTTGAAAAAGCCCCTTAAAGCTTCTTTTTATAGGCATTTGAGGTTAGTGGCATTTAGTATAAATTCCTTTGAATATTCAAGGTTATTAGGTCATAGTATATGCTCTCCCTTTAAGAAATTGACACTTGTCCTAGTATATTCCAAATTTAAAACATTTCTTACTTAGAAAACACCTTTGTTGATAAAGTGTCCCTTTTTGGATAAGAACAAGGAGAGGTAGACAGTTGTGCGACCCGGTTTGACCACTTGAGGTCAAATTTTTGACTTTTTGCCACTGACACACTGAAATTTTAAAAGATAGTTTCAAACTGAAATTCAACTCTGGGAGCTCTATTTGGCAACTAAAAATCCCATTGACCAAAGTTTGACTTTTGTTTTCAGGGTTTTTAGAGGTTAAATTGAAGCTTCAGAAATCAAAACCAGTCTAAAGACTATAGAAAATAGACTGTAAACAGCCCTTACATAGGATTGTACTTATTGGTTTTAAAGACACAACTTGGGTGAACTTCTCTTTGATTATTCTTCTTAATCCACTTTCTTAATGCTAAACGGATAGGGTTAAGGTTTGACCAAGGTTTAGTTAGGTCTTGAAATGGTGTATTTGGTGATCGGGTATAGTTTAGTGATTCGATGGATTTTGAAATGGTTTAAATTTCAATTCTCTTTATCAGTTTTTATTAGATAAAAGTATGTTTTAGGTATAAATTAAATTTAGAGTTAAAATAATATTAAATTTATCATTTTAAGCATTTCTAATTACTTTTTATACATTTTACATTGTTTTAGGTGTGAATTTTAATAGATCCTTTCAGTGGGAATTTATGTTGGATGAAAGCAATGAGAGCTTAAAGTTAGGAGCAATTTTGGCCATTGAAAAGGGTAAGATAGTAAAGATTTTGAAGCAGAGTAGGGCACAGTCGTGTCATATTTTACACAAATGTGCCTGATTCGAGAAATTAAAGAGCTGCCGAAGGCTGTTCGGACACATCCATGTCAGAGAACTGCATTTCAGGAGTCTGTTGCATAGCACAATCGTGTAACTTGACCGCCACAGCTATGTCGGTCTGGAATGTTTAATTTAGAAAGTTGTTTTTAGGGTTTTTTAGTGAACTCTATAAATAGAGAAGTTTTATTTTTCAATGAGATACAATTTTTAGAGGTTGCTACCTCAGAAAATAGCACTCTTGACATAGGAATTATTTATTTTATTTTTAGTTTTATTTATTTTCAACTCAAGCTATTAGATTGGAGGACAAGAGTTGATGAGTCAAGACAATATTGAGCAAGCTGAATAAAAAGAGTTTTTCTTCTTTTATTCTCTTACTCTTTATCTATTTATTTAACTCTGAATATGTTATCAATCTTCATATCTTGTTGTTTTTCTCTAATTTCTATGAGTAACTAAGTAGTTTAGTTAGGGTTTAATGAACACGACTCAATATGAACTTAACCAAATAATATCTAAATAAAAGGTTATACATTTCATGAGAGTTATTGGACTTAATGCTTTTCATAGGCTTACCTACTCTTTGAATTGAATTAGAAACTAGAGT
Organism: Mallotus repandus; assembly: GCA_949671775.1. Lineage (NCBI taxonomy): Eukaryota > Viridiplantae > Streptophyta > Magnoliopsida > Malpighiales > Euphorbiaceae > Mallotus > Mallotus repandus. The sequence continues at coordinate 12,274 of CATIWM010075032.1, forward strand.
TAGATCGAGAGATTAATTCCAGTGAGAAAAGCAGTAACAATCTATTAATTTCAATTGACTTAGTCGAGAGACACTTTAATATTAATATTCCATAGAAGAATGGTTGAATAAATTGGTTATGATTAATTATTTGTGCTAGTAAGAGCTAGATAATCACTTAATCATCATAATTGATTAATTGTGAGAGTACTTGAGAGAGACATCACAATATTAATGATGCTTCGGAAATCAAATGTTATTCATAATAAGTAAGAATTTACTATCCTTTGAATTAATTTGAGTTGGGGGAGTTAAAACCCTAATGTCTTTAATTATATAGAATTTTGGACAAACTTTTCTATTATATTATATTTAATTTCCTTGTTTTCTCATTAAAATTATTAGTAGTCTAGACAAGCAAAATATTAAGAGTAACTCTGTAATTAACAATCTCCCTATGGGAATGATATCTTTTTATTACTACTTGTACGATTTCGTGCACTTGCTGATTTCACCCATCAAGTTTTTTGCGTTGTTGCTGGGGATATATTAGTTAATATAGAGAACAAATTAATATTATTTGATTTGGACCTTTTTATTTTTATTTTTTTTATTTTAGTAATGGGAACCATTTTTTTGTTGTCTTGTTTCATTGATTTTTAGGCACTTTTATAAGTGTATGCACTCATCGAGAAGTACAAAGAGAAGAGGTGAAATTCAAATTCCAATTGATTCCGAAATCGAAAGAACTCTTCATTGGAGAACAAAGAAACAGGATGAATGAAATAGATAATGGTATAGTTTAAAATTATAGGGTTAATGCACAAGATCCACCTAGTCGTCAATTAAAAAATCAAAACAAATAATATGTGCAAAGAACTATGAAAGATTTTGTCAGTCCATATTTGCAAGAAGATCAAAATCCTATTATCAGACCTATTGTGGAAGTTAATAACTTTGAAATCAAGCCAGCTATAATTCAAATGATCCAAAATTCTCAATTGAGTGGGTTATCACAAAAAAATCCTATTGGGTATATGACTAGATTTTTGGAGTATTGTTCTACATTTAGAATGAATGGAGTGCAACCAGAAGTAATCAGGTTGATTCTCTTTCCTTTTTCACTCATGGATAGGGCAAAGAGATGGTTCACAAGTTTGCCTCCTAATTCTATCAATACTTGGCGAGAGTTGTATACTTCATTTTTCAACAAATATTTTCCACCTACCAAGGTCAAGATTGAGATCAATTCTTTCTATCAGAGGGAAGATGAAAAATTTTATGAGTGCTAGGACAGAATTAAGGATTTACAAAGGTAGTGTCCACAATATTTGATACCTCCTTGGGATGTAGCTCAATCTTTCTATAAAGGAGTAAATCCTGCAATTAGAGTTAATATTGAAGCAGCTCCTAGAGGAATAATCACGTCTAAAACACCTTAAGATGCTTTAGAATTATTTCAAGAAATGGCGAACACGTAGAGTCTATGGTCTAATGAGAGAACTATACTTAGAAAAGGGGGAGCAATTAAGATAGATGGGTTGACAATAATGAATGCAAAGTTGGATGCATTGACTAAGCAAATGGACAAGATGGGACTGAATGTGATTTCTTCACTAGTATGTGAATTATGTCATGGGGGGACATCCTATTGTTGAATGTTAGCTTATGTAGAATTTTTATATGGACAATGTGAATTATGCGTACAACTTTAATAAGGGACAACAATAGAATTCCATGTTTGGAAATTCTTATAATCCAAACTTGAGAAATCATCCAAACTTTTCATGGAGTAACAACAACAATCAGTGGAGATCACAAGCGGCACCAAGGTTTGGGGGTATATATATGCAACAACAAGTTAGAGGTTCATAATCTTCCATATCCTTTTTAGAAAGCAAAATGGAGAAATTTATGGAGTTGGTAACAGCAAAAATGAATTAGCAAGAAAAGGCTATAAAAAGACTTGAGGGAAAATTTGAGCAATTCCGTCAAGATACTCAGCTTATGTTTAGGAATCATTCATCTTCTACTCATAATTGGGAAGTTCAAGCGGGCAATTGGTAAATTCATTATTAGCAAGAAATCAAAGGACGCTTCCTAGCAATATAAAGAAGAATCCTAAGGAGCATGTTAAAGCTATCACTTTAAGAAGTGGAACTGAATTACAACCACCAAAGCAAAAGGGGAATACACAGATACAAGAGGTGATAGATAAAGAAATAGAAGAAACTAAAGTTCAACCATAAAAGTAATAAGAGGAGGAAAAAATTGAAGTAGAAAGTGGATGTAAAACCATGTGAACCACCTGCACCATTTACGTACAGGCTAAAAAAGCAAGAGCAAGATCAACAATTTGCAAAATTTTGGAGTTGTTCTAGAAATTGCATATCAACATTCCAATAGTGGAAGCAATTGCACAAATGCCAAAATATGATAAATTCTTAAAGGAGTTAATTTTGAGTAAGAAAAAGCTATAAGAATTTAAGACTATTACGCTTAGTAAGGAGTGCAGTGCTATAATCTCAAACAAGCTAACATATAATAGGAAACATCTAGGGAGTCCTACTATACCTTTTTATGGTGGTAATTTAGAATTTCAAAAAGCTCTTTATGATTCAGGTGCTTCTATTAATTTAATGCCTTTATCTTTTTATAGGAAACTTGGACTAGGAGAAGCAAAAGCAACAAACATATGTTTGCAACCTGCAGATAGAACTATTAAAAAGCCTTATGGAATAGTGGAAGATATGCTAGTTAAAGTAGGGAAATTTATCTTTCTAGCTGATTTTGTGGTACTTGATCTTAAAGAAGACGAAAAGGTATCTTTAATATTATGTATGCCTTTTATGTATACTGCTAAAGCTATAAAAGATGTTTATGAAGGAACTCTTACATTAAGAGTTGGTGAAGAAAGCTGTAAGTTCAATATGTATCAAGGTATGAAACATCCTTTCTGACTTTGATAAGTTTAAGAGAGTTGATATGATTGATGATTGTGTTGATGAAGTCCAACGATGGAGGTTGGCAAAATCATATGAAGTAGAAGATATTGAGAAGTGCTTACATATTAACTCTCATGAATTTGATAAATTTGTTGAACATAACGAATCATTTATTCATCATGCATTACCTAAAAATATTGAACCTACACCATCTTTACTACTTAAAGCACCTAGTTTGAATTTAAAACCATTACCTTAACATTTAAGGTACACATTTCTAGGTGAGAATGACATATTGCCAGTAATTATTTCATCAAAACTTACAAAAGAACAAGAGGAATTATTAGTAGAATTATTAAAGAAATGGATAAAAGCTCTAGGTTGGCAAATTTCATATATTAAGGGAATTAGTCGATCATATTGCATGCACAAATATTAATGGAGGACAATCATAAAACTATAATAGAAAGACAAAGAAAATTAAATCCTAATATGCAAGAAGTTGTTAAGAAAGAGGTTCTTATGCTTTACGATGCAGAAATCATTTATCCTATTTTAGATAGTTCATGGGTTAGTCCTATATAATGTGTACCTAGAAAGGGAGGAATGACCGTAGTAGAAAATGATGAGGGAGAATTAATTCCTAATATAGTAGTTAATGGATGGAGAGTGTGCATAGACTATAGAAAACTTAATAAAGCTACTAGAAAATATCACTTTCCACTTCTACTTATTGATCAAATGTTAGAAAGAATTTTAGGACATGCCTTTTATTTTTTTTAGATGGTTATAATCAAATAGCAATAACTCTTGAAAATCACCATAAAATAACATTTACTTATCCTTATTGAACTTTTGCATATAGGAGAATGCCTTTTGGTTTATGTAATGCATCAGTTACATTTCAAAGATGCATCATAGCTACTTTTGCTAATTTAGTTGAAGAGATAATGGAAGTATTTATAGACAATTTTTTTTGTTTTTGGTAATTCTTTTAACCATTTTCTTGTGAATTTGGATAAAGTTATTGAAAGATGTGAAAGTACAAATTTAATTTCAAATTAGGAAAAAAGTCATTTCAGGGTAGAAGAATGAATTGTATTAGGTCATAGAATTTCAAATGGAGGAATAGAGGTTGATAAAGCAAAAATTGATATTATAGAAAAATTGCAATATCCAACTAACGTTAAAGGTGTGAGAAGCTTTTTAGGACATGTAGGATTTTACAGACGCTTTATCAAAGATTTCTCAAAAATCTTAAAACCTCTATGTAAGTTACTTGAAAAAGATGCACCATTTATATTTACTGATGAATGTAAAATTGCTTTTGACAGGTTGAAAAGAGCACTAGTTTCAACACTGATAATAGTGGCACTAGATTGGAATTTACCTTTTGAATTGATGTATGATGCCAGTGATTATGCTATAGGAGTTCTGATTGAGCAAAGAAAGGATAAAAAGTTGCATATTATTTATTATACAAGTAGAACACTTACAGATGCTCAGCTAAACTATACTAACACAAAAAAAGGAGATATTAGCAATAGTATTTGCATTTGATAAATTTAGATCATATCTCCTTGGGTCAAAAGCCTTTAAAGTATTTATTAGCAAAGAAATATGCCAAACCTCAACTTATTAGATGGGTTTTATTATTATAAGAATTTGATATAGAGATTAAAGACAAAAAGGGTTAGAAAATGTAGTGGCGGATCATTTATCAAATTGGAGTTAGATGATAACATAGGAAAGAACATAGAACCAATCAGCGAATTATTTCTAGATGAGATATTGCTTGTTATGGGGATCATAAACACTCAATGGTTTGCAGAAATTGCAAATTTCTTAGTTGTACTGAAGCGGGTAGAATTGTATTTATATAACCCTAGTCTCTAAGGACTTAGTATAGAGCAAGTAGGGTGTCGATCCACAGGGAATTTATGTAAATATTATATTAACCGAGTAGATAATGAGATGGATAGGCAAACAAAGTTACAATGGTAATCAAAACAAATGATCGAAATTAGACTATAAACTATAAATTATTCTAACACTAAAACTACAAATTACAAAAGCTTCTTATCAAAACACATAGAAGAATTACAATGGTAATCAAATAAGGACGTATAAATAATTATTCTTGACTTAATAATTGGAGATTAATGCATATGATCCTTAGAAGCAACTCTCGTT
>CATIWM010075035.1:0-30517 GCA_949671775.1 Mallotus repandus
TATTAATTTTTTAGAATAAACTGAATTCTATAATAATTATTTTAATAATTTTTACGCCGCACCAGACAAGGTAAGGACTAAAACAAATTGTTAAAATAATTATAATAGATTTCAGTTTATTTTAAAAAATTAATACATAAAATAAGTAAATAAAATTAATACTTAATTTTAATTTTAAATATCTAGAATTCAATTTTTTCAATACACAATTTTTTTCAAATTTTCACAAAATATTAAAGTATTACTATGAATAAATTACTCATACTTTTTCAATTTTATTTGTTCACCTTATTACATGATTATTATGTCATAATTATATTTAAAATTTCAAATCGTTTTTTTTTTTTAAATTGCATGCATTTCGCTAATGCTACTGGCGAAATGCATATATTTTTTTTTCTATTTCGCTTGTAACACTGGCGAAATGAGTGAGCTTAAATTTGTCCACAAGCAATTTTACCTCTTTAACCAGCGAAATGAGTTTTTCTCAAAAAAAAAAAAGTACCACAAACTCGGAAAATTTTTTAAAAAGTACCATAATGTGAGAATGTTGACAATATTTTTACCATAAATAGGTAAATTGCCCCCTATGCAGCATGAGTAACTGTAATATTTTGAAATTTTCCAGAGCCTTATTTTGTGCATATGACTGGCCTGTTCTTTGGCATCTGAAGTTTGGTGTAATCACTTTACACGAAGCATGCAAGATTATATTCTAACCACTTATCTAGTCTTGCACATATCAAATTGAAATGAAAATGACCAGCCAGAATTCTGTAGCTTTGTTAAGTACAATAGTTTTGAGATATTATCTATGGTTTTTAGGTCCGTTGCTCAATGTGAACCAAAGAAAATGGTATCTAACCATATCTCACACCTTGTCCATATTAGATTGAAGCATGTCAAAGGGAAATCTTGTGGGACTGACAATTGTAATCCTTTGAGATATTACCAACGCGATTGATTTCTTGTAGATGATTGGCGATTTATGATTATTTTGATATGTATGCTGATGATCCTCCTCATCCATTTTGTTCGGTATCAGGTTGAAGTAAATGGTGAGAATGCTTCTTCACTGTACAAGTTCTTAAAGTCAGGAAAATGGGGAATCTTTGGTGATGATATTCAATGGAACTTTGCCAAATTCCTTGTCAACAAGGACGGGCAAGTTGTTGATCGTCACTACCCCACGACTTCTCCTCTAAGTCTTGAGCTAAATGTGCAATCCACTATTAAGTTTTTATTAGTTAATATAGCAAGACTTCATTGAAATATCATGTAATTCTCAAGATCTCTCTCTTTTTAAAAAAAAAAAATGTTACTGCACTATGATATTAAGAAGCTTTTGGGGGTCTAATGATCTGCTGAGATATGGGGCTTCATCAAGCATTTGGGTGGTCATGTGGTGTCAAAGCATAAACTCAAATCTTCTTTTGTGCATGTTGACGTGCCTTGTGAAGTTTGTTGTGCAGAATATGATAATTGTATGAAACGTTGAAATATTGTTCAGTGCAGCTCTGAACTCCTTCATTTTGCTGTTGTTGTTGTATTTTTTTTTTTTAATTTGATGAACATTTTGTGGTTTGGTTGGAATACCACTTATGTACCTTTTGCCTTTTTCCTCTTTATATTTTTGTTGTAAAGTTGAGTTTTATATCAGTTATATTCCTAATGCTTCTTTTCATATGATCATGGCAAGCTTTGCTCACCCTGCTGGTGATAGAGATGCCAGTTTATAGCTACTTGTTTTATGCAACATCTTCTCCAAACACATTGCATGAATTGAACCTCTGTGTGACTTGTGTCATGATGAACACAAGTAACAATACGATCCACGTTGGCATGTTACTCATTAAATGAAAATTGAGATTTAATTCAGGAGACTGATCAATAATAATCATTTTTATAGAACTTTCAACTTTGATACATCGCTGTTGTGTAATGGATATGAATATTCTTATTGGCACTAACCCTTCAACAAGAAAAGTAGTGAAGAATCCAAGGAGTAGTAATGCTAGAAAGCTAGAAAGCAACCTTATTGAGGCATGTAGGACAAGTCGAACATTGATCCTACAAGAAGCACAACACAAGGGATGAAGATTCAAGCATCAGTCCAGGTAACATCCATCCAACCCCACCTACCATCATTTTCTTTAACACCTAAAGCCTTCCAAACAGCTTTTGACGCATCCACAATGTTATTCGCACACGGTGGCTGGTAGCTATGTTCACTATCACATCCCTCAGTAGAGTCACATTCATCCACCACCATAGCCTTGGTGCTCCTTCCATTGCCATGAATGGTTATGTAGTTATGACACCTCTTCTTCTTGTTGAACCACCCGGTGGATAATGCCACCACGGGCGTATTATCACTGTGGTATTTGTTGTCACATGCTGCCGGTGCGCCACCATCTCCACCCTTCTGAAACCCGTTGATGGTTAAAATAGCCTTTGTTTTCTTATTAACTCGCGGTGAACACTTATAGGTAGTGTAGAACTTGCCCACCTCACAGCAATCAGAATCATTACCATGGTTACATTCATTCTTTGGAGGTTTCTTTCCCTTAATCTCGCCACTTGGCTTGCACTTTTGTGCCTCAACCATCATAGTAGCTGAAGCAACAAGAACAAACAAGAGTAGGAGACAAGTAAAGCTAAATTGCTTCATTTTTGTTTGAAGAGTTGATGTAATACTGCTCTGAGTGTGTGGTGAGTATATATAGAGAAATGGGCTGAAACTACTAGAAGACTGGCTTATGAAATTAGTCATTTTTGTAACATTTTTTATGAAGGCAGAATCAATGTTGTTGATATAGAATTTCAGTGATTTCAAGAATTGTGGCATGGCTATTTAATTGATAAATATTTATAATGTACTGCATGCAAATGTCATTAGGCCATTGGTTTTGAGATTCATTTCGGCAAAATTCATTATAAAGCCCCTAAACTTATTAAGTTTATTCTATTGAACCCTTATACTTTTAAGTAGCTATTGAAAACTTTTTTAATAGTCCCAATAGACAGTGTTAAGTATTGCATATAAAAATAAAGCAAAATCTATTATAAAGCTCCTAAACTTATTGGGTTTATTCTATCGAGTTCTTATCCTTTCATTGTATTTATATTGAGCCCCTATACTTTTATTTAAATTTTTTATGATATTATTTTTATATGTAATACTTAATACCGTCTATAGGGACTGTTAAAAAAATTTTCAATAACTATTTAAATAAAAGTATAGGGGCTCAATATAATGCAATAAAAAAATAAAAGTTCAATAGATAAAATCCAATAAGTTCAGGGCTTCATAATCGATTTTTCCTTTCTTTTTTTTTGGCATATATGTATTGTGGGATGAGAATCCTTGAAAGGTTCACTGTTGTGCTGAGAGATTCATTGAAGGCCCTAGAAATGGGAGTTAGCCAACAAAATAGGTAAGCTGGATACCCTTTTATTAATGAAATCAAATGCAACAAGTAAATAATTAAATAAATAGTGATAAAATTTGATGCTATATGTCTTGTTTTTTAATTAATTAATAAAATTTTATCGAATTCAAATTTGTAATTTCACAGATGTATGGACAATTTTCACTTTAAAATAAAAATAACTATATATAGTGATTCACGAGAGCTACATAATAAATTTTTTAAAATCATATTTTTACTTCATTATTTTTTACCCTAGATATAAAGGGTGAAAATGGAAATATTTTAGTATTATGTCTTGAGTAACAATGTCACCATTTGTGATATAAATCTTTATCTTTGAAATATAGATTTCACTATTGAGTTTTAAATTTTTATTTCAAATTAACTGGAGTCAACTTTATAACATATTTTTCTTCATTTTACACAATAATGAGGACAATAAATCATTGTTTACCATCTTTTTCAAGTTTGCATACACATATTTCTAACATTTCTTTATTGCATATACTAATTCAACTTAATTCAAGAGGACAAAGTATACCTAAGAAAGGATTTTTAGTTTTCTACAATCCACTTTTAATAATGTAGAAGAGATGAATCTAATCTAATAATGATATCAAAGACAACAAAGAACCCTTGACTAATATAAACAAAGCTGTTATGCATATTTTCTAGAGTTTTATCTATATAAATTAAAAAAAATTGTTTTGTTCTCGTTTATTTTATATGCTAAAAGCACAAAGACTTTAAAAAGTTTAAATATTTTTAAATAAGATATTGAATTTAAATTTTATATATAAAAAAAAATAATTATTGAAAAAGTTTTTTTTTTTGGGTCTATCTAGTTTAAATTCTAAAATAATTGAAAGACATTATATGCAAAAAAATATATATATATAAAAATAAATTTCCATCAAATAATAATGAGCTGCTCAAAATTAATGAGATCTAAATTAAATTGTCTAGACTGAAACTAAACATTCAAAAAATAAAATTTCATAAAAAAATCAGTGAATTGCTCAAAATTTGATCGAGATTAGTCAGAGCTCTTATGACTATTGAATGCCAAAAATAATTATTTTTTTAAAAAAAGAGCTAAAATTACAACATTTCTTTTATGGCGATATTTTATAGAGTAAATTATAAAAAAAATCACGACCTTTAGCATTTTTTGTAATTTCGACGTATTTTTTTAATTTTAGTAATGTTATTCAAAAACTTTTTAATTTTTAAAATTCAATACACCGGTTGAAAATCCGGTGAAACTTTACTAACGTGAACACCAAAAAAATATGAGTCGAACCACGTAAGCATCATGTCAAAACGCACAGTTTTGACTATTTGCAAAAAAGACATGACCTTCGACATTTTTTACAATTTACACACGACCTATTGAATTTGACAAATTAATACACATTTTTTTTATTTCGTTTATATTTTTCAATTGATGCATGTAAAGTAAATATTTAATTAATGAAAATTCAAAATTAATTTTTCTAATTAAATAAAATATAAATTTTATTGCTTATTTTTATGCAATGAACATTTAATTGATACATTCAAATTGATATATATTTAGTTATTTTAGATTAAATTATTATTTTATAATGTTTAAAATATTTAAATAATTAATTTAATCAAATTGTATTGTATTATTTAAATTGATTTACATATTAAGTAAATTTTATAATCAAATTATACATACAATAATTAATGATATATATGATTTTGTAGAAATCAAATCTTAATTTTTCTTTTATTGATGAATTTATAGTAATTAATTAATATTTTTAATTTTATATTTTTGCTTAATAAATTAATTTTAAATTAATCAAAAATATAAAATTAATTAAATAATTAAAAATATTAATTAAAAATTAAAATTCATCAATAAAAAAAAAATTAAGATTTGATTTCAATGAAAACGTATATATCATCAATTATTTTGAACTTTCATTACTTAAATATTTACTTTACATGTATCAATTAAAAAATATAAATTAAATAAAAAACAAAAAATATGTATCGTCGTGTTTAAATTGTAAAAAATATCAAAGGTCGTGTATTTTTTTCAAATAGTCAAAACGGTGTGTTTTGACGTGGTGCTTATGTGGATCAACTTAGATTTTTTCGGTACCTACGTCAGCAAGGTTTCACCAGATTTTCAACCGATATATTGAATTGTAAAAATTAAAAAGTTGGTAAATAACATTGCCAAAATTAAAAAGATATATCAAAAAATGCTAAAAGTTATAAATTTTTTTTTAATTTGCCCTATTTTATTGTGCAATGTAAATTTATTGGGGCAGGTTGAAGAAATGCTTACAACACTCATTGGAATCTAAGACACCATATACCATCAAGATTTTGGAATTAATGTTCCAAATGTGTATCATCAGTTTATTGTCTTTTAGATATTTGTTGGCTTATATGCCATCAAAATTCTTCATCTAAAGATTCAGTAATAGGGTCCCATGGAATCATGGGAAATAGCACCTGCAAAAATGGGTGCAAATACCTTGTCCTCACTGACCAAGCAGTTCAATGCAGAGTTACACAGCTAGGTCCACCATACACCCTTTATTTTTCTTTTCTTTTTTTTCTTTTTCAGATCCGCGTATAAGAGATGATTATTCCTTGAAAAGATTCACTGGCAAAAACTTATGGACCCCAAGAGATCTTGAGAAAATAACAAATCCAGACGGACAAGCTGTAGCCCAATTACAAGGTCTCAACCTGGCTCATTCCTGTTATGTAACACAAGAAACTTGCTCCAAGACAAGCTTAATTTTTGCTCATGATCATGGTCTCTTGAGAGTTTACTTGCTGTGTTGCTGCCGATACAAGATTTGTGGTATGCCGGCCTCTTCCTTCACAGCCCACTAGAAACAGGAAAGTGTATTCCACAAAAATCGAAGGTCCAAAAAATGGCAGGCTATCAACTTTCCTTAACATAATTTCATGTACTTTGTCTTCCAGACTACAAGAAAAAATTTTAACAAGTTTCCATTGTAACTTTGGAGTCTTAAAATGATGATTGTTACAAACTACGTTAGTACAAACACATTTGACATGATCCCTAGTAGAGAGAAAAGGTGAAACTTGAAATGTTCAAAACTATCACAGATTCAGCACATATACAACAACACATATATACAAAAATTTGCCATGTGTCTGTTGCAGCAGTTATCCTCGCATCAAGTCAATATCGGTATGTGGATTTCTCAGATCAACTGACCGTGAAATGGGCCAAACATGCATTGGAGAGGGAGTGAAATTTTGAGGTATATTTGTAGGGATAACTGGTTTTGGGGCAACTGATTTTTCACCTGACTGCGATCCCGAATCCTTGTTGATTTTCGGGCGGCCAATTGATTTATCCTTGACTTTAGAAGCACCATGTACAAAACTACAGGCCACCACCTGCAACAACCAAGATTTTATTCATCATTTAAGCATGCATTGGCTCATCTGTGCCAAGAGTAATAAACGACATACAAAAGGGTGCATCTCATGGATAGTTCAGAAGAAGCTCAACCATAAATATCTTCAAACTAAATGTCTCATCAAATAAGGCGAACATTTATCATCAAGATAAGCTCATCACTAATAATCTCAAATTTCAAGCTCAATTTGATGGTCTTGTGCTTTTTATTTAATAGCCATTCACAAAAATACCAAACCATGCTGCATGCATGCATGAACGAAATATATTCATGGCATAATTTTTGCATACTGTATAACCATTCAATTCTGGTATGTGATCCCTAAACTCCAGGTCCGAACAGCTAAAATTAATTGAGTGTGACTAGGTTTCATAAAAGGACAGCATTAGAAAAGGTCCAAGTGGTAGACATTGATGCCTAACTCTCAACCTTGGCTCAATGAATGGCTCAGGCAAAGCAAGAAATAATACCTGGACAGGGCCAGCTGCAATAAGCATTGCAATTGCCCCTCCAATAACATGACCATCAGGACTAGCAAGAGAAGCACTAACACCACCAGTCCGATTCCGAGGGCCACCCTCTTCAGCAACCAAGTAAGAACCAGACAAGCATAGTATCTCAAATCGGCCCTACATAAGTTAATGTACCAAATAAGTTTCCTCTAAATCACTCAATAAATAGATGCTTATGAAAATAATAATGAACAACTACAATATAGTAAAGAGAAATGATAATCCAAATTGTTAAGCCTTATGCAGGTTCAACATAGAAAAGTCAGGTTGGGCTTTTGAGTATATGCTGCTTAATCTTTTAATACTGTTTATAAATGCAAACAAAGGAGACAGCAGCCCAGTATATAAGCTACAGTGTGGTAAAGGGTACTTTAGAGAAACAAGGAAAGAAATGGCAACCAATTGGTAACCTTTTGTCTTCAAACAATGGCTCCTACCCTTTTCTCTTTGGGAATAGGGGCTTATTTTGGAAGCAGGCTATGGCTAAAGTGAAAGATTCCAAATCAGGCCGAGTGGATTACAGATTCAAGTATATTCCTCTCCTAATTTGGCAATTAGTTCCAACTCAAATCAACATAATAGTCATGACAAGCAACCGAACTCACATGACAGGTATCAGTCCCCTATTTCCATGCGCAAGTTTCATTGTCTGATATATTTAGGTTACCTGACCCCAATAGCTATCGAACCAAAGGCAAAATTAGATCATAAACACAAAATAATAATAATAATAATAAAAATAAAAAAATTACTTGACCAGATCTGTTTAAGATTATCCAACTTGACTTGTATCAGCACCATCCCATTTGCTGTCTTTTAAAACATCAAATGATAACCACTAAACACCATTTCCCATCAAACCCACCATTAGTGTCCACCCAATTACATTAACTATCTTTGCCATCTTGAACACTCACTGTCAATTCACCAATCAAAGGCCAAAGAATCAATAGAGCATCATGTCATCTTCTATTATTTTTGCCAGCGCAAACAATTTATCATTAACTTCACATTCTCAAATGAAATACACTGCATGTGCACTTACAGATGCCCATCCTCAACAAAGCATGATAAAGTGTCATCAAGAAAAGTTCATTCACTCAAATCATAACCCCATATTTGAAACCTGCACTCAACTTTGTCAAAATATGCATCAATCCAAAGTCCAGTGTTGTGATATCATAAAATTGGCGAACTAAATCTTAATTAATGTTCCTCACATCACCCAATATCTAAGCATACATATTGAATATCCTTAACATTGTGGACTCACTGGTGAAAACAGCCAAAACAGTTATGTCCATTCATCTTTCTAATATAACATGGAAATGTGCACCACCAGCACAACTTTACTGTTGGACTGATAATATTTGAAATCAATATATATATCTTCTTCTCCATGATATCAATATCTTCTTCTCCATGATATAGAATAATGTTTCCATACTTCAAGGTCATTGTCCTGAACTCACTTTTGATCCACCTAATAATCCCATATAGGGCAGCAACATGTAAGCTTAGTCACCAAATTTAGAACTCCAATAAAGCCAGTTATCAACCATTTGACATATGTGCAAAAGTAAACACATTTTATATTTCCAAAACTCACACAAATCCATCTCATACCACAGTAGAGACCAAGCTATGAACACAAATATTCAGCCTAAACTCAAGTATTCTATGCCTAACCATATCGTATATTCAAGCTCTAAATCTTAAGGCAAGTTCATTGAGCCCAAACTTCAAGTAGGTCATTCAAATTTTTGCTTGAAGTTAATTTCACATTTATTTCACACCTGACTGCATGCCAGTGCTATTATTTTGATTCCATGCTTGTTCCGGACAGGATCTACTCTACTCTCGTCTCATTTCCTGGTTTTGAATGCACTAATGAGCCAATGTCACAACAGAATCACCATATTGGTTACAGATAGCTCTTACACTTTCAATACCTAGCAACTAAAGAACCACTCAACAATATCACCAATCTACATATGCTCAACTTCAATGGAGAAAAAGAGCAAAGGAAGTCAATTAATCCAAAACTCAAGAAATGTGAGATTCCCATGCAACATCTCTAAACTCTAGGCTGTAAAAAAAGGGTGACAATTACATATAATCCAACTTTAAAATAAAATACTATGCTAAAATAGAGAAGAAAAATAATTGAAATGCAATCCTTTACTGAGTAAATGAGAAAAGCTGTCTTTAACCTCAAATGTGACAGTGGGCCCCGAGGATGCTGGCTGCTTTAGGGTTACAGAAGAAACTGTACCAGTTCCAGACAAGATGCAAAGTGCCCTTGGCCTTTGCTGGGCAAATGACAATATTTTTGCAACAATATCCTGCAAGACAGCAATTTTAAAGTTTTGAAATAAACATTCCCGTTGAAAATTATCTGAGTGCAAAGTTGCGGTTCTATGTCTGCGTTTGCAGGTATGTGCCTACCAAAGTACCTCCTGGATATAGATTTTTCATATTTGAACAATCCAAGTAAGCACAATAATAGATAAACCTTTAAGTGCAATCATACACAGAACAAGGAAAAAACATTTGCAAGCATTTAGGAGGATACAACGTCATGGACGAAAAAGAATTAAGTCTGATTAACATAGCATTACCTTTTTCATTCCCATTCCCTGAAAGATGATAACTTCATGAGTTCAATTCTAACCATGTTAAACAAAGTACATCATCTTGAAAAGCAAAAATGGGGCCTAAAATGTGTTTTGTGAAGGGACCTCTATTATAGGCAACAGTAATAACAGATCATTTGTAGAAAAGATAAGAAATTTTACAAGAAATAAATACCTCTCCCATTCCGGCACGGATCACGTGTGGTGAAAAAGCTATTCCAGCAGAATTGTTCATCCAGTCACCTAGTAAAATCAATTAAGCATTTCAGAAAATTTTTTAAAAAAAATCCACAAACTTCATGCATATTCCATGGAACGAAATGAAATAAAATTTGTCAAAGGTCAATTATTTGATCATTAATGCTTCTTAAAGACAAGAAGCGCAGTATTCACAATAGTATGAAAATTCCCGTTTCTCTATCTCCACACCAAAAATTAAAGTAGATATCACTACAAGTTCTAGATTCAGAACCACTAATTCACCGAAATGCATTTACAGGATTTGTTTTGTACTGCCATTTGGGGATCCACTATTAAACCTTGAAGAACTAGACGTGGATTAAACTCTGGTGTTAAAAAAATTCTTATCATTACATTACATCAATTCAGAACCCAACTATTCCCACTTAACATTGGATATGTACAATTTCACATACAAAGGACCCACAAAAACTTGCGATCATCAATTTCACGTACATTGTACCACCTTTACACTCAAAATATATTATAATTATAAAACTCACCAAGAAGAGCCAATTGTTGCTTCCTCCCAGTCCCAGGTGGCCTACCTCTGCTCCGTTTAGGGGACATCGGATCCTGCCCTGAAGAGGGCTTAGGTCTTACTGGCATAGGAGACAATCCAAGAGAAACCTGGCCATCTGGGGCATATTTCCGGGGTCTCCCTCTCTTCTTTTTCACTGGCTCACCCACTGGCATACCAGAGGGCATAGCTATGTTCATGCCATGACCAAAATTAACATTTGATGGCTCTATTGAAAATGATGGCGCAGATGAACCCGGCCTGGCATTGGAGTGAGCTAGTAAATTTGGATTTGACAAAGGTCTGAAACCTGGTGGGGGATGAAACCCACCAGTTTGTGATCCAGACCCTGACCCTCCAACCCCACCTCCCCTGTGAATGTAATATGGTGTTGACCCACTGGCTAATGCCATTGCTTCTCTTCCATCCATGCATTTACTAAGAGCAATAGAACAAGATCACTTTTTTATTTAGTTCCTTTCCCCTTCAGCTAGCTAAAGCTTGTATCTTTTGGACCCTTCAACACTAGCTTCAAACTAAATCAAATATTCTACAGATTGAACAAAGGACAGAGCCAAAAAGATAGCTGTTGATGAAAAGGGTTTTTCAAGGGTTTTTCTTTTAACTAGGAGAGCTGCTTCAAAAAAAAGAAAACAAAAATTTCAAATTTTCACTTTGAAAAAAAGACAAGAAAAAGAACACCCCATTAACCCTAAATCATCAAAATATGAACAGAAAAGATTTTCAGAACAGGGGTTTTGCAAGGGTTTTTATTATGAAGAGAGAATCAAAAACAACCAAGAGGAAAATTCAAAGAAAACCCACTAACATAAAGAGAGAAAATGATGCTAAACAGCAAAAAGATTCCAACTTCATCATTTTATATCAAGTTTTTATTGAGATCAAATGTGAACTAGAATAAAAAAAAAAAAAAGGGACAGTTACACCAGCTTAACAAACTAAAACTATAAGCAAAGAAAAAAAAAACCCTAGATTATTTCAAATCTAGGGCTTTGGATAGGAAATTTGAAAGAGGGAGCTGGTAAAGAAAAAGAAGGCATAGAAAAGACAAGAAAAGTGGAGAAGATGAATTGAAAAATATGCATATATCATGGTGTTGTTGTTGTTGGTATTGTCTTGTGGAGCTTTTTTGAATTAAAGGTTTTTCAAAGTAAAGACCTTTTCTTTTGTTTTCTTTATCGTTTTTGTAGTAGTAGAGTAGAGTCAGGGGTGGGGAGAGAGAGAGAGAGAAAGAGAAGAGAAGTAAGTAAGTTTGTAAGTGTACGTGTTGCAAGTATTTTGACTAAAAGAGTGTGAGCAAGTGACACAGTGACAGTGTGTGGTGGCCTACCAAAGTACTAAAACCCTAACACCACCAGATGTCCTTTTCAGATTTTATCATGTCTTAGGGCAGTGAGCCCCCCTCCCCCAATTTTTATTTTTAATTTTTTTGTTTATTGTTTCTCTGTCTGTCTGCAAGTTGGGTCTGATCTGATGATGCTTTTGCTTTGCTTTACTGTTTCACTACTACGGTGTAAAATTGTGAGAGGGAAGGGGAAAAACAGAGTAGAAACCAACAAAACAATGTTGTAACAGAGAGAGGCAATAAATTGTATCCACATGTTATCAATGAAAAGAAAGAAATAAAAGGGTAGTGATGTTTCTTGGGGAAAAGTTTGCCCGGAATAGAGAAAGTGACAATATGTTACCTAATGCCCATAGACCTGTTAAAAGAGCCTGTTTAGTTGGATTATTGAAGACTCGATGCTTGCTGTTTTGGTCCATTGTAATAAGGATTTGGAGCCGAAAGTTTTTTTTGTTATGTTCACTGATGAGATTATATGCCTAAGTAACACCATTGTCCCATAATCAATTTCTGGATTTGGAGTCAGCTTAAGCCACTATTACTACTTGCCCTATCCCATCTGTTTGATTCTCAAATCAACGACCCTTCTAACAAATAAAATAAGTGAAACAAGGTGGCATGTTGTAAGCACACAATAGTTTGTTCTATTTGTTCTATTATACATCGCTGGCGTAATCAATATTTTTTTATAGTGTCGCATTGTTAGCTCACTCGAATAGGAATTAGAAGTATTAATATATTAGTGTTAGCATAGAAAAATATGTAAGTTTTTATTTGTAAGTGTGGCATCCGATAGATATAAATTTCATTTGTGAATCGACCAAAAATAAATCTTTAGTTGTGAATCATACCTGGGATCACAGCCTAGACTAATTGGCATAATCAACATTGAATTTTTGAATATGAACAACTCCATTATTAACGAGCTAAATTAGGAAAAATTGCACAAATGATGTCTCTATTTTTTAAATTATACTATTTTGGTGGTCAGACTAATTTTTTTGATAATTGAGTGTTGAACTCCTTATTTTTAACTCAGACCAGTGCTTCTGATCAGCTACTAGTGGTCTGACTGATGAGTTAGCAGAGGTGGGACCCATTTTTATCTGTCTCAGCAGCTACTTCAGTGAGAAAATGAAATGACGAAAATAACCTATAAAAAAACAAATTAGAAAGACAAAAATAACCTCATTAAATCAAGGGACAATGAGCAATAAATATATGCAAAATAAAACCGGGAAAAAAATTGTTTAAGTGGAAGTTGAACAAAATTAGGTCTTCGATCCATTTTTACTTCAATTTTTCCAGCCCCCAAATATTGCTACCGATTGTTCATCACAACAATAAATTTCTTCCTATTAAGAGATTTATGTAAATGTGAATATCATTGATGCATTGAAGATATCAGTCATGGAAAAGCACAAAAGATGAGATTTTGAAATGGGTTTTATAATATGGGTGTAACTGATGTGCTTCGAGTGTTGTTGGTTGCATGCACTCCCATTGATGCATGTTGTTTTAGTTGAATGCAAGGCTGGATCTCTATTTGTTTGTATTTTTTTTTTTTCATTTTTAATGAAAAAATGTTAATTTTTTTTAATGGTGGTGTACTGCATGTTGTTGTGTTGCAAGTTATCTGTTTTTCATGTTTCTTTTTAGAAGTCAGCTTTGATTTCCATGTTTGAATGCTTATAATATTATTATTTTTTTTTTTTTGGCATTGACAGTGGTGGCAGTCATGTTGTTGAAGTGTTTTATGATGGTGAATTTGTGAGTGAGAAAAATGGTATTGAGAAAAAATATGTATATGGGAAGAAGGTGCATTTTAAGGTGAATATTGAAAAATTTGTTTCTTTTGAAGGTGTTATTGGCTTTAAAAGGCATAGTAAATGGCAAGATATGTAATAAGGATGTGGGAAAAATACATTTTAGGAAACCTCATTTGTCACTAGCACATGGGCTGTTGCTTTTATATGAATGGACCTTTCATAGCTTTTTAGGATGTCTAAAAAAATCTGAGAGAGTTGAGCTTTATGTCAAGCGCAGTGTCAATTGAAGCAACAAAAAGGTGAGGGAAGAATCTGAAATATGTGACCTAACAGTGCAAGAAAGAGAAGGTCATAGTAATGAGGGTATTTTGGAGGGTCCTAAGCAGCAAGAGAATGAGGGGGTGAGTGAGCCAGGAAATGGACAGGACTTAAATGTAAAGGATAGAGAGTTAGAAGCTGATATTAATGTAGCTGTCACCCAACCTTCCTTGACAAAGGAAGTAAATGCTATTTTAGGTTCTGTTCCAACAGTTAGGATAAATGATTATTTGGGGGATGATATACTCAATCAAATAAGAGAAGAAGTCCTCAAAGGTGAAGATGTTCAATTAAACCAAGAATAAGTGGAAAATACAGAAAATAATGTGCATTTGAGCAATTTAGAAGCTGGTAGAGATGAGAATGAAGAAGGTGATGGAATCAGTGGTGCAGAAGACCCAGATTTATTTATTGAAGAGGATCTGCTGTCAGCTAACAATGATGAAGAGTTAGTGGCTGCAAGGGAAGCACTAAAGAAGGCAAGTAAAAAGAAGAAAAGATTTTCATTTGCTGCTAATCAAACATGCAGTTAATCAAGAGGTTAAGGTATTGTAGAAAAATATTTACAAAGTGAAGAAGTAGCTGTTACTGCTACTGCAACAGTTGGAAGCAAATTTTCACATTGGAGAGCTAATAATGAAGTTGAAGATGATAATGAAGAAGCAAGTTTTGACTCAGATGGGGGTTATAACTGTGTTAGCACAGATGGAGAAGATGGTGACCATGCAGTGAGGATCAAGAGCAGGTTTCTAGCTTATAATCTTGCTTCTGATAAGGTTATTATCTGCTTGGGTACGACCTTTAAAAGCACAAAGGAGTTCAAAGAGGTGATGACCAGATATTCAATTCAGAAGAGGAGGGAAATTAGATTTATTAGAAACACTTCAAACCAAACCAGAGTTATCTGCCAAAAGCCGACCTGTTTGTGGGTAGTGTATGCATAAAGAGATAGTGTGACTCACTACTTTCAAATCAAGACATATTTTGAAGATCATACATGTCCTGTTACCTCAAAGAATAAGCGAGTGACTGCAAAATGGTTGGCTACTAATTATTTGTGCAAGTATAAGTGTATTCATGCAATGAGAATAGTAGATTTACATGATTTAGTGAAGGCAGATCTTAAGGTGGATCTCACTTTAACAAAACTAAGAAGGGCGAAGCAACTAACATTAGCAAAGATAGAGGGAGATCTGTTTGAGGAGTATGGAATATTATGGGATTACATAGGAGAAATTCAAAGATCAAATCCAGGGACAACATATGACTTGAGAGTTCACATACCAATACCTACAGAGCTACCAGTGTTTGAAAGGTTATATATAAGTTTTGAATGCTTGAAAAAGGGATTTTTAAGAGGATGTAGAAAGATTTTAGGTTTGGATGGCTATTTTCTGAAAGGGACCATTAAGGGTGAGGTCCTTACAGCAGTTAGGAGAGATGGGAATAACCAAATGTTGCTATTGGCATGGGATGTTGTCACATGTGAAAATAAGGTCAACTAGAATTGGTTCATTGAGCTACTTGAAAAAGACCTGCATATGGATAATGGAGCTGGCTGGACTCTCATTATTGACTAGTAAAAGGTATATTATCTGCGCATTTACTTTAATTAAACATTTAGTTTTTAATTAATTTTGTTGGAATTATTTCATTTGAGTTTAATTTAATGGCCAGGGATTACTTAATGTTGTTGGCAACTTGCTCCCTGAAGCAGAGCACAGATGTTGTGTTAGGCACTTGTATGCCAATTAGAGGAAGAAGAACAAGCGAGAGACTTGCAACAACAGTTTTGGAAATGTGCCAAATCCAACAATATGCCTGACTTTGAGGCAAACATGGAAGAAATGAAGAAAATGACAAGCACAGGGTTTGATGATATGTTGAGTTTGCATCCCAGGTATTGGTGCAGAGCCTATTTTAATATCTATGTAAAATGTGACATTGTGGATAATAATTTGATAGAGTCTTTTAATGGGAAAATAGTTGAGTTCCAGGATAAAAATATATACGCAATGCTAGAAGGAATTAGAAAAATGGCTATGAATAGATTGAGAGAGAATAGGGATAAATGTGAGAAGTGGTTCAATGACTTTGGTTCTAAAATTAGGAAGAAGCTCTATGATGACTGTATTGAGAGTACAAATTGTAGTATGTTGTGGAATGATGATCATGGATTTGAGGTGGGTTGGAAAGGTGACACTTATGTTATTGATTTAAAGAAGGGAACTTTTCCTTGTCGAGTATGGGAGTTGTCAGGAATTCCCTGTCAACATGCCATTTGTGCTATTCATCATATTGACAAAAATCCTGAAGACTATATTCACGAGTGGTTCAGAAAGGCAACCTATAGAGAGACATATTCACACATGATAGAAGGTTTAAATAGCAAAAAGTTCTAGGAAAAACAAGCCATTAATCCACCACAACCACCTCCAGATCGCAGGATGCCAACCTGCTAAAAGTAGAAGAAAGGAGGAAGGAGAGCTTGGGAGGAGTGGAATTAAACTATCAAGAAAAGGAAGAAATATGACTTGCCAAATTTGTTTCCAGATTGGGCATAATAGGTAAACTTGTCCTTATATGAAAAAGCAAAAAGGGGGTGAAAATTCAGCAATAAATATAGAGAATGCATCTGTTAATGAAAATCCAGCAAGACCAAGCCAATTATCAGTGAGTGTTCTTCATTTTTAACTTCTTTTAGTTTTGATTGTTACCATGTATTTGTAAGAACAATCAAATTTTTTTTTGAAATGTAGACTGTCGGGGGCAAAGGCAAGCAGAGCAATGACTCTGTGAGTAATATTGAAGGCATTGTTGAACAGGTTCATTCTTTATAGCTGATATTATTTTGCGTTTGTTCTTATACACACTGTCACTAAAGAAGATTTTATTTCAGGAAAATGATGCACTTGATAATCTGAATTTGGGAGATTCATTTGAAGAACCACAAGTTGCTACATCACTGCAAAACACATCACAACTGCTCATAGAAACTGGTAAAG
This sequence comes from Mallotus repandus, assembly GCA_949671775.1. NCBI lineage: Eukaryota > Viridiplantae > Streptophyta > Magnoliopsida > Malpighiales > Euphorbiaceae > Mallotus > Mallotus repandus. Next base: position 17,247 of record CATIWM010075035.1, read on the forward strand.
ATTGTCAACATTTTTATACAAAGAAGAACAAACCCCCTTATGCAGTTGCAACAACATCTGCTGGTTTTAGACATAGGCAACCACCAAGAGGTTATGGCCTTTATACTGATTTCAGAATGTCAACTACCATTCTTAATGTGAGATACTTTTTATTTTATTCTAAGTTGATGTATTAAGTTAGTGCATAATTTGATTTGATTTATTATTTGAATCCTTTTGTAGCCTCAAACACCAGGTGCAAGGATAATTGATCATAGTGGCAGACTTAGAACTGGAAAGGAACCTGAGCCAAGCTTTGTGACAGAAAAGCATGAAGGTTTCGATAAAAATGACAAACACTTCATCACTTCAAGACAGCTTCAGGCTAAAAGAAACAAGAAACATAAGGCAAATTCACTTAAAAAGAAGTTGAATGAAGCTGGGTGCAACAAGAAGCATAATGATGACATGACCAAGGGATGTGGCAAGAAATCAAAGAACATTTAGCCATACCATTAGGAAGATGGGAGGAATTTGATGTTGTCTTGTTTGAACTTATTAGCATTTAATATTTATTTTGTCAAGCATTCATACATTTGAATGGTTACTATTATGGGTACTTAAGATGGCCGATCATAGCAACTACATATTTTGTATATTTTACCTTCAAGATAAACAATGTATCCATATGGAAACTCTTAGATGTTTTTATGTAATGATGGTATTTGCTAAGTTTCATCTTCAACTAGGGCTACTAAATTTGAGTGCTCTTGTCCATCATTCTTGCTTAATTTTATATAGTGTTATTTTTTTCCGAAGATGTGGTCTGTGCATTCAAGTTAAGTAGGTGTAGTAAAAATATGGTCCTGCAAATGTGGTCTTGCATATCTTTATAATTCCTATTTACTAACATCTGCAGGTTTTATGTGCTCCTTTTCTTCATTAATTATTGCTAGTGATAGTGAATATTAAGATATTCAAATCAGGTTCAAATGTAGTCCTGCATAACTTCAAACAGTTCAATATCATATTGAACACATTTCTTGCTTTTGAACAAAAAAAGAACAATTAAACAAAGTGATGAATAGATTGACAAATTAGGGCTTTCATTTCAGCAAATACATTGAATGCATTAGTGCAAAATGTACATAAGATTTTAATTGCCCAGAGCAATCTAAACTACAGCCCCACCCAAACTACTTTAATTTTCTAGATTCCCAACATTCACAACTAAGCAAAACCATACACCTTTGAAATCATATTCCATTTCTTACTTATAGACAACAATGTGATACAACTAACACAATCGCCAACAACCATAAAAAAATTTCTCTAGTTCTGCTCCTCTTCAACTGCGTCTCCACCTTCGACTTGCTTTTTAAAAGACCACAAATGATTCTTCTTGATCTATCGCATAATGGAGAGTCAACCCATTCAAAGGTCCTCTTGCATGAAGCTCTCTTGCATGACCAAAATCTTGTACCAGGATTTGTTTGTGTCTATGACATCCTAATCATGCATCGTTGACCACGTGGGCATCTGATTTTAGCTTCCATTCTTCTCATTTGTTGATTTTAATTATGGTTGATGTTTGCAATTTTTCCAGTAACCTAGTTCTAATTCGACAAGGAAGAGAAGATTTTACGTTAGGAGAGAAGAAAGATGTTAAAAGAGGGGATTTAAGGGTTATTTTGGTCAATTATCTTTCTTGCATACATGGCAGCTGAAGTGGCTGCTAAGACAGATAAAAATGGGTCCCACCTCCGCTGACTCATCAGTCAAACCACCAGTAGCTAATCAGAAGCACTAGTCTGAGTTAAAAATAGTGAGTTCATACACTCAATCATCAAAAAAATTAGTCTGACCACCAAAATAACATATTTTAAAAAGTACGGACATCATTTGTGCAATTTTCCCCCTAAATTATTGCAATTGACATAGTTATAATCTCAATAACCATGTAACTAGACTGGCATTTCATTACAAAGGAGAAGTATTGTAACATTTTTTTTTTGCCAAATTTCATTAATGGAATAGAGATTATACATAGAAATCAAGTGATACAAAGGTAGATCTAACATAATGACTTGCATCTAAATAAAGTCAACTTTTAAAGAGTCATATAACTAAGTTGTAGCAAACTCTCACTTTAGATCACCATTTGAAATCTTCACAAAACACCGCTCTTTTTCAGTTTTAATAATGTGAAAACTCACATTTGAAGTTTGAGAATTTTCTATACTTACCGGCCTCCAAACACCTTTTGCAATACTGTTGAAAGTACTAATTAGAATTTGTCCAAAAAAAAAAAACATCCACACAACCAATGTCTTGTAATCTCCATTTATTACCATAACCTTCTAAAAACTCATAAAAATTAATAAAATCCCACAAATGGATAGATAAATACTAAAAATAACTACCTAAATAAATAAAAATTGACTAATTAAATAGAAGATAAACATGAAAATAGGAGGGGCTGGACCCTCAAAACAGAAGGAAACTTTTTTTTCTCTCTTCTGTTTCTCTCTCTGCAGGGATAACAAGTCTCCAAGTAAAACTGGCAAAGACCCTTTTATTAATTGAAGGGACGCTCATAACAGCCACATATGAGATACAAGTTAACTTCACGTTTACAAGGTTCAGAATTCAAATGGTCAATTGATACAAGGGGTATACTTCACAAGAAACGGAAATGGAAATGTGAAAACAGAGAACCCATTGGCCTAGGGTTTTTAGTTTCTCGACAAAGATTACTACATATGCAACACCAGAATGAAAGTCTGGTGCCTTGTGCACGAGTATTTCATTCTTTTTGCCTCCACTAGTTTATCACCATCCCCTATTTGCTAGATTAGTCACCTTTACCTGCAGCAATGTAACCACGTCTGATATCACATTAAAGTCGATAAAATATAGCAAACAGCAAAATTGATTGAGTTGTTCAAGGTTCCTATATGCTGTAACAATAATCCCCGGTGATTGTTAGTTAGTGAATGCAACAATGTCAACAGTAGTCCGAGAACAGGACTTCACGCTGGATTCTATTGCAATCTCAATAATATATGCATCTTTATTAATTTGATACATAGACACTTACATTCATTCCAAGCTCCTTACTTTGGTGCTTCCATTTTCAACTTGCTATTAACATAATCCAGGTAACCCTGCCATTAATCATCAAGTTAATAGATGCAATTTGAAGTCTTGGGGACCTTTCTTTTGGGAAATATAAGTATTAATGCCTAAATCTTCAATCCAAACAAGAGAACTGTGATCATATACAGATATCCTATTTTAGAAAGGACACTAGTTACGTGATGTTTAACAATGTCAACCAACCATGTTACAATATCTTTGGGATAACTGCCGATTAGAATTGCAATGGGTAATATAAAAGGAAGTACCTGAAGTATTCCAACAGCGGCAAACTTGTCAAGTAGGGTTTTTTCTTCAACTTGATGCAAATTCAAAGGCTTTATTAGTAATTCCACATTCTGCAACAACATGGACAATAAGCTTCTATGCTATTTGTAAGATGAAAGTAAGTTGCCATGCTCCGGAGGGAGTGTTTATACAAAGTTTCAAAGAGTTTCAATATGCAGCAATTATTGACAACAACTAGTTTGTTTCCCATTTCACTTGGGTGAGTAGCATGGGCTTAAATTTAACAGCTTTCCCTCGATATGATTGAATTAAAGATAATATGATGATGAATGAACTAATACTAAATTTAACTTCGATGTTTCAATCAGCTTTTAGCAACTACCTTTGATGTGAAGCACTCTTCCCAGTATGTGTACTTTAAACCTTCAAGTTTCCTAGTTTTAGAGAGGTCATCAATGAAAAGTTTCACTGACACCTCCTAATGAAAGAAGAAAACTAAAATAAGAGCAGTTAGAGAGAAAAAAACATATTCAAATGACTAATGAGACACATACAGGAGTATGTAAATCTTTTTCGAAAGGATTGCCAACAACAAATCCCGTCAGAGACAATTCAGAGATCTGCATATAGACAGGTGATTTCGTAAAGATGGGTCAAATTTAATGAACACACATTACATGGGCACCAACTTCTAACTGCTCAGATGTAGCACCCCTTAGCATTTTGATAGATTTTTCTTGACATGTATGATAAAAGTTTGCAATGGGTAGCCATATAAGGCTGAAACGGATTCTTTTAACACCACCAACTCCTCACCTCCAAAATCTAACCAATGAACAAACGAGCTCATGCCATACATAAAGTGCCTGGAAGCCAGTGTGGGATGAGGGAAGATGAGCACATACATATGCTCATTTTCGTGATCTATGAATCACAAAAGGAGCAACTTCACTGGTCGTATCAAGGCTCGCCCTCAAAATATAATAAAGCAATAATGGAAAGTTGGAAACAATAAAAAAGAAAAAAAGCATAAACAAGAAATGAATCAAACTCACCAGAGTTTGGAAATCAGTAGCCATCAAATCAATGTTTGATTTCTTCCTTACCAGAACGCTGCAACAAAGTATTGACAACAATTGTTAATCAACTGAAACACATTATTATAATCGGACCACATGTATGCAGCTTAAAAAACAGGTGATTGGTTTTATATATATGTATATATACCTCAAAGGTGATGCAATTTTATTTTGAGGGTCTGAGATTGCTAAACCAACATACTTGTCACCAACATCTAAGCCAAGCAACCGTCCCTCCTTCCCTGATTTTGTCTTCACCAACTCCTTGAACAAGGCAAAAGGCTTCATATAATTCATCTATCAACCAGAAAGACACACGAAACATGAAAGTTGTTAAAAAAGTGAAACGAGGTTTCATTGTGGCATTTTCACAAATACTTTGTGACCGAACCTTTAATTCATTGTGATGCTAGCTTTCATCTAAGACTGGGTTCGACAGCATGTATTTGCCAATACAGCACCCAAAAACAGTGAAGCCACAGCACTCAGTCAGTCGAATCAGAAGTGGTGGAGACTTTAGATTCTTTCAGTTTTCAACAGAGATGGCTGCTTCCAGGTGGGAAAAAAAAATGGTTTTAACCATGGAATAGCTTCAGCTTCAATTGCAGCATCACATGTCGTTTGAGAAATAGCAATGGTATGCTTCTATCTTTATTCTTGTAGATTTTGCATAAAAGGCCCTTTACGAATGCCACGTGATGTGAGCATTACAATTACATATTCGTGAAATTTTATATTTTTTTTCTGCTGGCACAAATAAAATATAAGATACTAATTAACATCAAAATTATGAATAAAAAATTAATAGAAAAATAAAATTACAGAATATTTTTCTATATTTCTTTCATAAAAGATTCAGTTTATTTAATATAAATGTATTGAACAAAATTTTATAAAATTTATTTATATTTAATATGAATAAAATTTTTGTAACATTTATTTTCAATTCAAATTTTTTTAATTTTATGAAATTTTTATTAAAAAAATTATTTTATTTTTAAATGGTTTTCCAATAATGAAATTTATTTGATTTAAATGTCATTTTATAAAATGAATAACTAATTGAAAAATATAAATCCCCTAGAAATCTCATAATATAGCAAAATCAAAATGTTTCTTACATCTTAATTTTTTTTAACTTGTTCCTTGTGTTTGGATTTTTGAAGGAAGATCATGAAAAAAATGAACTTTTAAAGGAAGATCATGGAAAGAATGAAGATTGAACTTATAACCTCTAGCAATGCCTTTAATTTGTAAAAGGATGGTAAACCATGTCTTAACCGGGCTAGTGAAACAAAATATGCTCACTTGCATATGTACGACGGTGCAAAACCGACCATTTAACTATGTTCAAGAATAACAAGTTAAAAACACATCAAGACCTGTTAAGGATCTGGCTAACTGGCCTGATATTCACACATCGAATGCATTATGCAAAACAGCACGTGGGTATGCAGTGCTCCAAAACCACCCCCAACAACTACTGATGTTGCACTATTTTAAGACTGAGGATAAACTAACATGATTCTATTCCTACTACCTTGTAGAGGCAACATTAACTTTGACCTGTTAACTGCTAGACAAAGAAACTCAGGCTACCTACGTATAAGAACATGCAAACGCTGGCTGTACAAATGGAAAACTCCTTAAAATATATGTATATCACTCGGCATTCTTCGTAGCTTCAGTATTCTCATCACTCTTGGGCTTGCCATGTGGTTTCGGAGAATCTACAACAGGAATATATGGTTCGCTCGTCTTCTTGATGACCTCAGCTGCCTTCTCAGGTTCACGGGGACTGACCAGCTTCTTCTCAACATCTTCAAATTTGGCAGTTGCCCAAGGTGCAGTGCCTACACTTCTGGCAGAACTTGGTCCATCTATTGTCAGCATGGATGCTTCATCCCTGGAAGCATACCATTCATGACCACAAAAAGTACACTCAAGCTGGGAAAAAAAAAAAGGATTAAAGGCCAACCATCAGTCAGAAATGTGATGAACTGCAAAAATTGGCAACCAGCAATAATCAAACATCATTAATTGAATTGCGGATAGCTAAATCAAAGAAAAGCTGGTGGATACAAGTAATGCTAAAGTCACATTGCCAATCAAATAAGTCCTGAGTTGTACAAAGCAACAACTCAAATCATGCTTCATGCAATTTCTCACGATGAACCCTCTTCTTAATCAAAGAGTCCCTGTGCATGCAATTCACAAATTCTATGCTTCATATAAATGAAAAATATAGACCTGTGACTTCCAGCTAACACAACTTAGCGTTGCCAACATGGACAAAACATTACAAGACCACAATCTCAGCTCACTAAAATTATCATTTAGGCAGAGAAAGCACAGAGTGTGTATGAAGAAAATAGGCAAGAACCTGATAGCGATCTCCATGTCCTGCTTGAATGATGTCCCTCACGCCAACTTCGGACTTATTGCATCTTGAGCATATAGCATCAGTCATCTGCTATATAAACAACAGGTCAGACAGAAAGCACATGCACATATCTGAGTCCACAAGTAAGAATCCAACAGTCAAAGCCAAAAAAAAAAAAAAAATGTTGTAAATGACCTGCATTCGTGCTGACTCCTCGGGCTCCTTTGTTGCTGTCTCCTCAACTGTTAATCCTTCCTGAAGTAGACATTATTTATTTGAATCAGATCAGATCATAAAACAGCATACGAAAAAAATCTTGTGGAAGAAACAAAAGAACATACCTTCAATTCAGTTGGTGACATGCTTAATATTTTTGAGGGTTTCAACTGCCCATTGAGCAGACGCCGAGCTAGTAGTGCACTATTCTGTAAGAAGTGGAATATTTATTAAGAGGTAAAATTGAAAAATCAACTGTTTGCAACATATGATGACCTTTCCAGCCATTGATGGAAAAATCAAAACATAAAGACAAAGCACGCTGCACCTCATCATCAACAACATTTGAATCCTTTTCCTTCAATTCTTTCAGATTTAGACAGATTTTTCTACAAACGAACAAACAAGTAAACATTTGAATGTTCATCTGTTGTTTATTCATTTTGACAATACTTAACAAATTAATTGGTGGCCATCATGATTCATGACAGAAAATCATGTCTCAAACCCATGCCCCACTTCAATCCACTCCACTAAAGCTGTCTCCTCTCGATAACGAAATGAAGAAGAAGAAGAAAAACCAGCTAAGTAACCAAATGCCACTAGTTTGGAATTAAACAAGCAAAATTAACAAAAGACATATATAATATATAAGATAATAGATGAAACCATGCATGCACAATCGGATAGACTAACCTTGAGGTTGAAAACAAGGGATCGCAACTTCTGATTATATTTCTGAAAATCAGAAGAAAGAGATTCATGCGAGGCTTTCTCAAGAGCAGTTACAGCAGAAACAGCAGCATCAGGCCAGCGAAATGTCTTACTGCTCTGTCAAAAACAGCAACAACAAGGGGAATATCAGAATCAAATAACATTCACAGTTCTTTAATTTCAGATTATAATGTCCACTTTTTTCAATCATGTTATAAAAATACGAATTCTAACAGTGAAACCTATCACTAATTAAAGATTACATACCTTAGCACTCTTGTCTTGAGATACATTTGTAGTGCCACTCTGTGTCTTGCTCTCCTTTTCATGGTCAGCAACATCAGAAGCAGTTTTCGCTTTTTCATCATCAGAACTGCACATATACTGAACACATTGAAGAAGCCTCTCCAACCATTTGTCACGATGGGTATCTCCAGTTAGTGCATCAAACTTTTCTAAGATTGCATGGTACTCGGAGGTATTGCCTGTGCAGCTTCCTGGTGTTTCAGCTTTTAAATTATCATGCCTCACAGGTGCTTCTTCATCCCTTGAAACATCAAGTGGAGCAATATTCTTTTTCCTGAGAGTTCTCTTAAACCTAGACTGATCTTCTGGTTGCTCAGCAGCATTTTCTTCAATTTCAATGTCAGGAAGCTCTCCCAAGCGCGCCAGAGTTTTCTGAACAAGTAGATCTATCTCATGCTGCTTATTATCTTCATAATCCTTATCTGTTAACTTCCAAAGTTTCCGCTCTACGGTGTCATACACTTTCTGGACGATAAAACCAGGATGCTGTTTGCGATTTGGAAGTTGCTTATGAATAGGAACAAAATGCACCACACACTTGTGCATTACAGATTCTGCTGGAACCTCATCATGATGGAAACTATAAAAAAGCTCTCGAGTGTCACGTGACTGCCAACTTCCGCCACCTTTTCTCTCTGCCTCTTCAGGGCGATAAAACCATTGCCCAGTAACCATCACAGCAAGTTTCTGGGTCTGAGCAATATCCTATCAACAGAGCAATAACTCCATCATAAATAAGCAAATGGATACTGAAACGATGCAAGTAATGTCCCAGACTTAGCTAGTCCTACCCCAGTAGAACCAAAGGGAAAAGACAGGGGAAACAAAAAGCCTCTTAGAACATGGGAGCTTCTATTATCTTTAAACTCCTAATTCATACTAGAAGTAACCACATTGCTTGTTTAATAGCTGTCTAACTTATATTTGCTTTAAACATGTAATATCATCCTGTTAAGACTATAAAACAAAGACAATGTTAGAGGTGACAAATTTGACCTAACAAAGAAACAATCACTGCTCAATACAAAAATCCATAACCTAGATCACTGACTTCAAACAAAGCCGTCATCAAAATGAAAAGTTAAAGATTATAGTATGCACAACATCATTTTACTAAAACATAAACACAGAAAATCACCTATTAATTACCTTGATAATTGCCACGTAAGGTTTTTGGTTTTTATCCTCAGGAACTAAAAGCACGGGATCCTCCTGCACAAAATCAAACCATCAATGTGTATAAAATAATAATTAAAAAAAAAAAAACAAAACCAAACCTAATTCACAGAAACCCTAACTAAATAATCAAACACCAGAATTCAAAATTAAACAAAGCAAAACAAAAGAAAAACTTACAAGATCATATCTATTTCCATCAAACTCAAAAGCTTCATAATGCTTCCTCTTCCCTCTTCCTTTACCGGAAAACCTAACCGGTTCACCAATGGGTTTTGCATCCTCCTGTGGCAACTCTTCCTCTGCCTCTTCATTGGCGTCCTCATCCTCATCGTCTTCAGACGCAGCCGCTTTCCTACCTCTCCCTTTCTTCTTCGCTTTCCCTCCTCTCACTTTCTCTGCTTCCTCATCTTCTTCTTCGTCTTCTTCCAAAAGCTTCATTTTCTTCTTATTTCTGTTCTTACCACTGCCTTCTGCCTTCGCCGACGATGACCGAGTTTTCGGTGGCGGTGGCGGTGGCGGTGGCGGTGGCGCTTCCTCTTCATCGTCGCTGGTGGATACGAATCTCCGATTTCCCATTTTTTGATGTTTATTTCTTCGGCTTTGTTTATTTCCTTTATCTGTAGGTTGTTCTACAACACGGGCGTCAATATTCAATTAATTTATTTGATCAAAAAAAATATTCAATTAATTTAAAGAGAATTTGAAAACAATTCTAATCTTTCGAAGAACAAATATTGCACTTTTAACCCTTCTACTTTTATTTTATTCCGTATTTGACTCTTTACTTTTTCATATTTAATGTTTATAATTAAAAAAATTATTGAACAACTTCTAATTTTGTCGGTATAAATACACATATATATACCATAAACAAAACTACTAAATGATATAAAAATAAAAAGAAGAATCAAAATGAAAAAATTCACTTCTTTTATTTTTTTCCGAATTCATATAGCCATCCACATAGTTATTTATCATCTTTGCTCAACGTCTAAATTATTGTCATATATTATCACATCATAATCAATGTATTTTTAAAGCCATCTTCAAGCTAAAACATAGGAATGGTGGAAGTTTTTGCATTGTTTTAGTGCATCTACAATAATTTATTTTTCAATTCATAATATTAATTTTCACATAAAAAAAAATTTATGTATATTCTTTTATATTTTTTATTTTTATTACTTTTTTGTTTTTTTATTATCTTTATAAATTATACTCATACCATAGTTTCTTTCTATTTTGTACATATTCATCCAATTTTAATATAAATAATATTATATATAAATAAAATATAATTAAATATTATAATTACATTAATAAAAAATGTAATTAAATTATGAATTATCTTAATTCAATGTTTAATGATTATTTTGATAATATTGGTTGATCTATAATTGGTCTACCAGATTATTAAAATATTTAATATTTATGTATTTTTTTAATAATTATGTGATGTTAATTATGTGATGTTTTATGATTTATGTAATTTTATTATATATTCATGTGGATATATTATTTCTTATGTTCATATAATTAATAATATATGTAATTAATATTAATAATCATATTAATTTTGAAAATATAAATAATGAATACATTCAAATAATTTATATTCTTTAATAAAAAAACATAAACAAAATAATTATCATATTAAATTAAATTAAATAATGTAAAGTTTAAATTTTTCTAAAATATTTCAAATATAAAAGTATATGACTTATTTTATAAGTAAAAAAAAGGTAAATAATGTTTGTTGTGTGAACATTGCCACAACAAATTTATTGTGTCACTATTTACATACAACAAATTAGTATATTTTGGGGTGGGATCCCACATTATTTTTTGCACTATTGTAATGAAATAGCGCGTGGTTGAAGAAGCCCTTAACCTCTCAAAACTTAAATTCAAATGGATGTCGCTAAATTTGATAATTTAAAAAAAATACGTCATTGATGGATGTATTGGGCTGTTTTTAGAGTCACCTCTACAAACAAACATCAACAAAATGAATTCATCACTCCTCAATGTACAAATCTAATGAATTTTAACTTGATTCATTAATGTATTCATCACTTCTCAAAGTACAAATCTAATAAATTTAACTTGATTCATTAATGTTGTTTGCATTTTTCAACTTCAACTCTATAAATTTAGATGTGTTTTGGTAGTTAGTAAACCAAATATGGAATGAAAATTTTATATTTTAGTAATTACCAAGATAAGAAAAACAAATAAATTTAGAATCATTTATTAGAGATGAATAAATATTATACTATTAAGTGTAACTAAATAATTTTGTGGATAACATTCTTTTTAAATTATGTTGGTCACCAGTTTTGTTTTTATTTCATAGGTATATCACATCTGTAATTATATGTATTTGTATAAATTTGTTATTTTGTTTTATATATATCAAGTTTTATCAAATTAATAATTCAATTTGTGTATAATCTATTATATAAATGTTGACTTGCACTATTGGTAAGACACATGGATGACACGCTGTCGTACACATTGTACCAAGTGAAAAATTCATATCAGTATAATGGGTAAAATTGTAAATTCATATGAACACAAATGTTTATATGAAGTTGAGGTGTTAATTTCGTAAAAATTAAAAGTATAAGAAGCAAATTAATAAATTCATACAAGAACATAAGGTCACAAATATATTATGCCTATTTTATAGAGGAAATTTCCCCATGTACTAGTTGACCAATTTTATTTCGTTTATGGCTTGAAGCTTTTGTTTCTTTTATTTTTATTTTAACTGTTTTCATTTTTGTCTCAAAATTGGTCCATTTTTAAAAATTTTGACATAGAATCGGCGATTTCTGTGTTCTTTATTTTTATTTAATTTTTTCAGCAAAGAGGATCAAAGCACAAGGAAACACCACCATGACCAAAGCCATTTTTGTTTTAGAAACTGAAAAAGACTAAGATAAATTTTTAATTTTTTATCTTGTTTGAAACGCATAAGTGCATTTTATTTCCTAACTTTGATGGCGGAAAAATTAAACAAAAAATTACTCAGTTTTTAATAATTATTTTTTCATAATTATTTTGAATTTAGAAATTAAACTAATGAAAGTAAAAATTACCCGTAGTATTCAATAATTAAAAATTATCTATAGTATTCAATAATTATTTTTTCAGCAAAAATAAAAAAATTATGAAATATATCAAATAAATTATTATTTTTATTATTGATACTAATAAAAGTAAAAATAATATTCATGGTCTTAGTTTTATTATTAATGATGAAAAAACTGAAAAAACAACAAACAACAACAAAAATAAACAACTGCAACAACATTCAAGGCCATTCAAAACTTCATCCTCACAATTTGTCAGACCTTTCACTTGGTCACCGGCATTCTCATTAACCAACCATTGCTCCTTTCCACCTTGCCAAATCTGTGGTTTTACTAACCACACTGCAGAATGTTGTAAGTGACAATACCAAAATAGGCGCTTTAATAATTCTGGCTCACAAGCGCATGTTGCTTGGCATGATGGTCCTTGTGCTCCTCACTCTCATACTACCCAATCCTCGCCTTTCACACAGTCCAGTGCTTCATCGCCGTATATCAGTTGGACTCCTGACACAGGAGTGAGCCACCACATGACACCAAATTCTACTTTAATCTATAATATTGTGCCTTATCCAAGTATGGACCAAATTCTAATAGGTAATGGACAAGGTTTGCAAATTATAGCTTCAGGTAATGCATTATATCCATCATTTGATTCTTCCACTTCGAAAATTAGTAACGTGTTACATGTTCCTGCCCTCACAAAATCTTTACTTTTTGTGCAAAAATTTACTCGCTATAACTCATGTTTCTTTGAATTTTGGCCAAATTATTTACTTGTTAAGGATCAGAAGACCATGGAACTCTCCTCACTATGGCAATCAAAATTCTTGCTATCATCCACCATACAACACCAGTGGACATACTGCTCCTCCATCCTATTCAGGTGACATTATTTGTCACACTTGCAATGGCCATGGTCACTACTCG
>CATIWM010075043.1:0-10651 GCA_949671775.1 Mallotus repandus
ATTAAAATGCATCTAAAATCCATATATAACTTATTCTAACACTAAGTCAAAACTTTAATTAACCTTAACTTTATATGTATTTTGCAAGCCTAAGCAAATTACTATGAAATATGGCCTAATTTACATGTAATGCAACATATTAACTTATAATCCTAAATTAACATATTTTAACTATATTTTAATAAATAATCGCACTATATAAAGTAAAACTAATAAAATATTAACTATTTTAATGCATAAAATATGAACTAATCAACTTTATTTAAATTGACTAATGCTTGAGTGTTGTAAAATGCATCATAAAACTGAAACTAGGGTGAAGTAGTGAATAAATGAACAACATGTATAATAAGAAATAGGATAAGTAACTCCTACCCCTAAACCCGGATTCTCTTGTTATAGAAGTGAGTTTTTCACTTCTTCCCGATTCAAGTCAGGTGGTGACTCCAATCTATAAGGCCTAATAACGTAGACCCTGCCACAACAATAATAAATAGAAATCCAATAGATAGTCGCTATTAGCCTGTGTGCCCCAATGCTATAAACGCAAACTGATGCTGACGTGATCTCCCATAATCGTAGGCCTACAGCAGTTTTTCTAACATAGCCATGTCAGATAGGCGACACAACTGTGTCAAATAACTTGTATTCCGGGGAGGCCAAGTAACATAGTTATGTCACTTGGGCGACACAATTGTGTCTGTCGTTGCTGCTAAATTTAAAAAGTTCCCTTTTAGGGTTTTTTTGGAGAATATTATAAATAGAGAAGTTTTATTTTTAAAAGGATATGCATTAGAGAGGCTGCAACTTTAGAGAAATAGCAATATATTGTTCTTTTTACATAAGAATTATTTTTCTTTATGTTTTAATTTTAATTTTCAACTCAAGCTATTAAATTGAAGAACAAGAGTTAGTGATCAAGAACACTATTATGGAAGCTGAATAAAAAGAGTTTTTCTTTTACTATTCTATTGCTCATTAGTTATTTAATTATTAATATGTTATCATTCTTCATCTCTTGTTGTTCTTCTCTAATTTCCATAAGTAACTAAATAGGTTAGTTAGGGTTTTAATGAACCTGACTCAACATAAACTTAACTAATTAAATTCTAAATAAAATAATATACATTTCATGAGAGTTATTGGATTTAATGCTTTTCATTGACTTGATCACCCTTCGAATTGAATTAGACACTAGGATTATATTGAGAGATTGATTCTAGTGAGAAAAGCAATAACAATCTAGTAATTCAAATTGACTTAGACATTTCAATATTAATATTCCATAGAAGATTGCATCAATATTAATATTAAAATTGGTTATGTTAGTTGATCATGCTAGTGAGAGCTAGGTAATCGAGTATTTAGCATAATTGGTCAATTGTGAGAGTACTTGAGAGAGACATCACAATATTAAAGATGCTTCAGAAATGAAATGTTATTCATAATAAATAATAATTTACTATCATTTGATATAAAATTGAGCTGAGGAATTTAAACCGTAACATCTTTATTATATAGATTTAGTGACAAGATTTTATATTATTTTAGATTTAATTTACTTGTTTTGCTTATTAAAATTATTGATAGTCTAAACAAGCAAAATATTAAGAGTAACTCCGTAATTAACACTACCCCTATGGGAATGATATCTTTTTATTACTATTTGTACGATTCCGTGCACTTGCGGATTTCATAGCATCAGCAGCTTATCTTCAATTTCGTTTGGGAGAAGCCCTTGAATGGCTTTTCAATTCTAGCTATGACCATCTTTCTAATAATCCTTCACCCATTTATATTACTTTGTAACTAAAATAACACCTTCACAAACTTCAAGCAGAGGTCTTTCTAGCAGCCAGGGATGCTACTAGAAAAGAGTGTTAGCCTCATTAACCACTTACACCCTATATCCCTTAGCTAGAATTTGGGTATCATTTATAATTCCATGCCACGCCTTAGATATATTAACGTGATCATATAAAGCTTGAAAATCCTATCCCCTACGAGAATATATATTCCAATGAACTTGAGTCTAAAGTTATTGTAGATCTTTGATAAGTCTCCATACCATCTTAGCTAGAAAAGCCAAATTCATTTTATGTAAGTGCTTCAATCTAAGACCCTTATTCATCTTAGGACTCATTATAATCTCCCAATTAACTAGACTTAAAGCTCTTTTATTTTCACCTTTCCCCCCATAAAAACTTTCTTGCAAGCCCTTCAATCTCGTTGCACACACTGACAAGGAGTTGAACCGTCTGCATCGAGAAAAAAAGGGATAGTTTGAATAATTGATTGCATAAGGGTAGCCCTCCCAGTGATATTGAGATGTTTAACCCTCTACCTAGCCAATTTAGAGGACACCCTCTCAAGGATATGCTCATAAGTAGATTTTGAGAACCCAACCATGAAAGGTTGGATTTCCCAATACATTCCTAAATTAGTAATCAAGGGAATTTGGAAGGTCGAAGAAATTGCTTGGGCAACTGAACTATCCATATTAGGAGAAACAAAGATGCTCGACTTAGAATGATTCACTCTCTGTCATGAAGCATAATAAAACATATCTAAGCAGCTCATAACAACTTGAATTTGCTCAACTGATGCTTTCACAAAAATATTCATATCATCCGCGACAAAAAGGTGGGAGATTTTAGGTCCCCTTTAAGAAATTTTTATAGTTTTCCAGTGTTTTATAGTCACCTTTCAAGATATCAACTGAGCCAACCTCTCAATATAGAAAACAAATAGATCAGGGACATCAGGTTCCCTTAGCGAATACCTCAGGTTTGTTTGAACTAATCCAACTTAGCTCCATTCTAGAGAATAGACATGTTAGCTGAAGACACACAAGTCATGATATGCGTCACCCAAATTTCATTAAAGCCAATATCTTAAAGAGTATCTTAAATGAAGTCTCGGGAAAGATGATCATAAGCTTTTTCTAAATCAATCTTTATGGCCATATAACCCACACCTAATTTCTTCTTCTTAATATAATGGATCACTTCTTAATAAACAACCACATTTTCAGTCAAATGCCTCCCAGTAATGATGCTACTTTGAGTCGGTGCTATAATATCTGACAGGATGCTCTTAAGACGATTCACCATCATTTTAGTAATTATTTTGTAATTGACATTACACAAGTTAATCAGATGCAGGTGCTTGATGTACTTCAAGTTCTGAATTTCAGGAATAAGGACTAATAGAGTGTCATTAACCCAATCTATAAGCTACCTAGTCTGAAAGAAACTGAGCATAAATGACACAAGAGAACCACCCACCGTTCCCCACATTTTTCTAGAAGAATCAAACATAAAACTCATCAAGTCCCAGTGATTTGAAGGGAGCCATATCAAACAATATTGACCTTACTTCAGCAGCAAAAAAATCATGTACCAAAACAACTTTGTGGCGAGCATGAAAAGGTGGGAAATGACTGCCCTGCAATCAATTAGCACTGTAAAAAAATTAGTAGTGTAAAGTTTTCTATAGAAACTCATCACTATATTTTGAATCATAGAGGAGTCAGAAATCTAGTTGCCACCCTTATCCTTCAATCTATGAACTTTTTTGTGCTATGTCTAATAATTGTAGACAGGTGAAAGAACTTTGTATTTCTGTCTCTCAAAACTATCCAATCTTCCCTCGACTTTTGGAACCAAATGAACTCTTCCTGATAACACCAAATCAAGTTCTTTTCACAGTTTAGACTTAAGTTTTCATAAATGGTTGGCAGGTCTATCACTTAATCATTGGATATGAGATGCTTTTTTTTTCTTTATTACATACCCAAACACATTTCGATTCCAATCCTGAAGGGACCTAGCAAGGTTAGCAGTGTTCAAGGTCAACCCTAAGCTTACATTCAAATTAGACTGAACAACATTAATAAAGTTTGGATGCATTAGCCAAGCAGCTTCAAATCTAAAAGGTCGAGAAATCCAACGAGTGGGGCTACTACATAAGTAAATTAAAATCAGGTTATGATCCAATTGACACTAAGGCAAATGTTGGACCTTGCTTCAAGATACATTTATTTCCACTCATTATTATATAAGGCTTTATCAAGTCAAATGCTCTTATATATGCCCATATGTTTGCCCATGTGCTAAGGGAATTGCTTTCTTTTGAATCCCATATTAATTAGAACCTCATCAAACATCCATTGTGCAAAGTGTCTATTACAGCAATGGGTAAAGTTATGAGGATTACTAACCTCACTCATAGATAGTTCTGCATTAAAATATCTAGAGAGAAGCTATGACATTGCATTATCTAACCTTCTCATAGTTAATTCAGGCCAAAGAAGCTTATGAAAAGTAGGGGAAGGGCTGTTGTAAATAAGTAAAAAAAATACACCAATTAACTTCATAATCATTAGTCACACGAGATGAATATGTTGGGGATTGGTAGAAGAACTTGTAATTGATTCATATCCTTCCAAAAGAGCCATAATCCCCCACTAAATTCTAAAGCCTCCACCCTGATCCAATATTTATATCCTAACTAGGAAAAAATTAAATTGGCATGATCTCTACTCACCTTTAGTTCCAACAAGCACAACATCCTATATTTATGGATTTGAAGGAGGAGTTTCACAATGCATTGGAACTTCCTTCCTTTTGCACTTTAATAATTCCAAGTGATTATCTTTATAAGAAAAAAGAAGAAGTAAACACAAGTCTTGAAAACCTAAAGATTACACTAACCCCATTACTAAACGAAACACTTAAGAAATCCTAAAACAACGAGAGGGTCAATCAATATGATCTCTCGAAAATATCATACCCTCCTTATCAAAAGGATCTATCTCTGTTATTTCTAATTGCATGTCATCCTCATTATATGTATTACCCACTGCTCTTATCTTATTTTTTTACACCCTATCAGAGGTGTGCTATAGACGAAGAGAAGGATTAGAGTGGCATGAGTCCTTAAGGCTGGAGCTGTTCTTATGAGCTTTGGAAAAAGCCATATGATTCACCACTTTTGAGAAAACCTTATCCTTCAATTTTCCTCCACTAATTACTATATATTCTTCCACGGCTACTGCCTTATTCACCACCACTCTATCTCTTTTGGAACTATTTCTACTCTCAGAATTATCTCTTAAGACCTGCATTTATTGCTCTTTGGTCACAAAAGAACTTGTCTATCATTGACTGGACTATTAGCATTAACCTTTCTTTCTCATCCCTTCCTTTAGAAGTATATGCTCATTGTCCTCTTTGGCCCACATCAATAAAAGTTACTTTAGGCCCATTGATACTAACCTCATTCCCTTCCCCCTGTTGAGGACCATCATCAATATCTTCTAAAATAGAAAAGTGAGATTTGAAATTATTTGATACCTCACCAACTTTTTTTCCTTTTGTACCTCTTTCATTTCCCGCTTTAGGATTAGCAGTTGCCTTATTCTGCTCATTTTGTTTATTATTCCTACTTTATTTTTTCTTTACCATCATCCATGAACCATACAATTCAAGAATCTTAGGATTAGCAAGATTTTTTACATTCTTTTGTTTGACATGCTCATCCCCTATTGCCCCTCCCCTTTGACATCCCCTCCCTCTTAAAGCTTAGCCACCAATGGACATTGCTCTTTTCTATGACCACACTTCCCATATTCAATGAAAATGAGATGTATTCCCTCACATTCAAATTGATAGACATGCCTCCATAGCTGTAACTTTGATAAGTAAAGTTTGGTTAAATCTACTTCTACATAAATTCGTGCAAATTTGCTTTGAGACACCACACTTGTATTCTCATCAATGTTGATAGGTTTGCCTACCTTTGAACCCGTCCTTATAAGGAATTGATGATCAAAATATTAAATAGGTAAACAAGGCATCCTAACCCAGACTAATATACATTCCACTACATCTTATTCTGGATTAAATTTAGGGCACCATTTATGAACCTTAAGATAATAATCTAACACTATCCAGGGACCTCCATACAGATCTACCGATGCAAGCTTGACTAAAAGTAATCATTTTCAATTGCCACTACATTCATGGTTGCTTTTGGATTCCATAATGCCCTCACACGAGACTCTAGGTACTTAATACCTACTATTCTTCGCAATACTTTAACTATTAAAGTCTATTGCCAAGGTTTCTTGAGTCATTTTTCCTCCTCCCTCGAGACTGTAATAATTGGATAAATATTTCTTCTTACCTACCAATCATTTCCTCCTCATCATTAGAGATGGATTCATCAATCATATCCTGATTAGCCATGGGATCATTATTAGCAAGGCATCTCTAAATGAAGTATTTTACGTCCCCGCATGGACATGGACTACTAGAGACAAGTCTGGTACAGAAGCCACCATTAATTCCATTTGTTCTAGTCCCTTATCATGTTCATTATCCTTTTTAACCTTCTTATTATTGCGCTCTAGCAAGTCCACTTCTTGCTCTTTGTGGTTCGTGCTGATTCTCATGAGAGAAAAAAATTGCTAATAAATTCTAAATTATGTAATTTTTTTGAACTTAAATGTATGAATTTTTTAGTTATCTCTTATAGTTTTGGATGTGTGTCTCTAATGTGAAATATAAATAAATAAATAAATTGAAATGGTATAATGGGTCTTCAGAATGCATGTTTAATCA
Source organism: Mallotus repandus (assembly GCA_949671775.1). Classification (NCBI taxonomy): domain Eukaryota; kingdom Viridiplantae; phylum Streptophyta; class Magnoliopsida; order Malpighiales; family Euphorbiaceae; genus Mallotus; species Mallotus repandus. The sequence goes on from CATIWM010075043.1 coordinate 6,627, forward strand.
ATTGCAATACCAAATAACAATTTAGAAATGCAATTAATAGCGACCAAACTTTTTGGTTGCAATTATGATACAAAATAACAATTTAGGATGGCACTTAATTGCGACTAAATTTTTGGTCGCAGTTAGTTGGAACATATAGTTACTACTTAAATCAATTGCGATGAAGATATTGTCGCTATTATGGTCAAATGTGATCGCTATTAATAAACTTTTAATGACCAAAATATGAATTTTCACAAAAGTTATTTGCGATCACTAATCTTTTTTTTTTAAAAAAAACCTTTTAGTGGCAAAGCCTATTGTGATGAAAGTCGACCATGAAAAAGGTCATTAAAAGATATTAATAACCATTTTAAAAATTTTTACTAATGACTTTTTCCTTCGTTAAAGAAGTCTTTTCTAGTAATTTATATTTACATTAATCTATTAAGTGCTAATCTGAATATATTATTGGGTTTGTGCAAACTATTAATATTTATTTTGTAATATTGTATGAAATAAATGATTTAAATTATAGTATCAAATTTCAATTTTGTTATCTATTGAAAAATATGTTGCCAATCATTCAATTCACCTATATATACTTATAACTTAAATTAGTCTAAAGTTATATTTAATACATTGATCAAATTATTTTAAATAAATATAAACCATAATAATATTTATATGTACCAAATAACAATATTAATACATGTTTTTACTTGTCATTTTGTAAATTGATTTAAGTTAATTACTGAATTGTGAAAACTAAATACCATCCACATAACAATCAAAAATCAAAATCCATAAAAAAATTATCCTCAAAAGGTTTAAAAATCTACTGTGATTTTTTTTTATCAACAAAATATCCACAAAGAAATTGAAAAAAAAAACATAAGAGCTAATTTAGATTTACATAGAAATTGAGGCATTGGTAGAAACTAAAATATATTTTATTTAATTATTTCAAAATATAAATGAAATAGTATAAGTCAAATATACAAATTAAATAACTTTAATAAATAAGAGCTATAAATTAATATTTAGTTTTTAGAAATTAGGATGCACAATCAATTTAGGTATTGATAAAAGGGGTTCCCTTGAGCTCCTACTTCAATCAAGAACAAGATGAAGTATAGATGGCTAATTAGAGAATCTACAAGACAATAAATATGAGAATGGGATAAAGTGGAATCTTGGCAGTCCCACTCCATTGTTAAAGTCAACAAAGAGGATTGGATGATGAAGAAACTGTTAGATTGTATATGAGATTGGTTACCCTATTGAGTTAGAGTATGAGACTATTTAAAGATGTAAGAATTACCACCCGTGTAGAAATTTTCGGTCTAACGGGGTTACTTGTCTGAGTGAAAGTTAGAACCACTTCTTCAATGGAGTTCATGTGTGATAATCATGGAAAAGTGGATGATATACATATTCACAGGCTTCAAGTTGTAGGCCCTTTCGCCTATGGAAGCATGTAGATCCCAAGTTTTACCAGTATTCAGGTGAGTCAGCATGTGACTAAGACGTTGACCCTAGTCTTTAGGAGTTTAATTTTAACTTTTGTTATCATATGTCCCGCACCCAAAAAGGTCAAAAAAATCTTTTTTTTTTTGACTTGGATGTAAAATTTTATTACCCTTTTTTTTAAAACAGTCTTTGTATGCAGAAGGTGCTTCTGCTTATCACCTAGGCTTGTAAGGAAAGATGAAAATTTTTTGTAAGTGTTTGTGGTCATTTTATTTTATATGCTTCTTTTCTTCAAATAATAAATTTAAATTTCAAATTTTAAACATTGGAAGTTAATAAGATAAGATGGTTGTCATTTGAAATTTTAAATTTTGACTTGCTGGTGTACTAGAAATCTTCCATTTCCAAAGGCCCACTTATTGCAAGACTTCTTTTTCATTATTAATTAATTTAGCATTTGTAGAAGAAAAAAATACCTTTTCCTTCATTTTGAAAGAAAATCTTGAGAGTTGGTGGAAAAAATTTATTATGAAAAATTATCGAGCCAAATTTAGTTTCTTTCACATTTCTTTTTATATATTCATTTCTTGTAAACAAACTCTTGTTGAGTTTATATTTACCCTTCTTGTGAAAGTTAGGTGTGTATGTTTAATTGATAGAATTTTTTGATCTACTCTTTCTTAGGGTTAAGAAGTGGGTAGTAAGAATAAATCAATATTAGGTTAGTGTTGTGCCTTGTAAAAATATCTTGATTGTAAGGTTGTGTGTTAGTTTTGAAAACACTTGTGAAAAGGTTTAAGTGTAAACCTTAAGAACACTTGGGAATGTTTAAGTGTAAGCCTAGAAAATACTTGGTGAAATATTATGGGTGAGTTTAAAAAACTCATTGTTGTAAGGTCGGTGTTGAGGTATATAAGTTTAAAAAACTCATTGTTGTACACAATCTTGATAATAAGATTAGTGAAGGTGAATGAAAATCCTAACTTAGGAAAGAAATGTTTGATCGGTTAAGAATCCAAACTCATTAAAATTATTTGTGTTCTTATAAATGTTCTCTTCCTTTATTTTTCATTCATGTTCTTGTTTTATTTTTAATTGGTTTCTTTGGCACTTTACTTAATCATTTTTAAATTTTCTTTTAATTCTTAATCTTTCCTTATTCTAACAAAATTCCTATTAACTCCGTCTCGGGCCTTTCACATTGTCATCATACCTATATTCATATAGAAACTTACCTATAATATTAAGTTGTGGGTCAAATATGATTACAAAAGAAAGGTACAATTTCATTCACATGCATTAAAAATTTTAATTTAAAATAATTTTCTATCAATTTTTTTTTTCAGAAATTTAAAATGTTATTTCATGTCATTCATTCTCTTTTCCGTTCTTAAAAAAATTATGTGATTTGCCAAATTTGCTTCTTGGAGGTAGCTTTTCTATCAAATTGTCATTAATTTCTTACTAATGACAGTATAAGAGCAAATATGGAATAGAAGTGTTGTAAATCATTCATTTATCATGAGGATTACATATATACACAAGTGACAGTAAGTGGTTGAGTACAATAAGAAGTCTAATGAAATACAAGTTAGCTAGCTATGTTTAATTCCTTATCATCCTCCCGCAAATTGTATGGGAGCTTTGTGTACAGACAATTTGGAAGAAAAATGACGAAAAGTGATTTTTAATGATGGCTTGGTTAAGATGTCAGCAAGTTGCTGATTTGTAGACAAATAACGAACTTGAAACTACTTGTTGTATCATGACTCAAACCCGATAGTCATAATTGGCGCTAGGGAACGGGAATTCACAAGAATCCGGAACCCGTAGCAAGCCTTGAATAAAAATAAAACATTCATCATATATATAAAAATACCTCAGAATTAAGACTTTTAATATTAGAAAGACAACTCCTTATCTTATTATAATAAAATATTTACACAAATACTCAAGTACACAACTTCATCTAAAACAACATCACATACTACACAAGATATACTACTACTGCAGTGTCTAATAAAATACAAGAAAAGATGACAGTTCAAAATTTACATAAGTCAGCCGGGGAAGAAAGAGTCTGACGAAGAGAACTACTATACAAGGTCTGACTATAAGGATCCTAAAAAAATAATTGAGGGGGGTTATACCTCATTGAGTGAATCATTATTATATATATGCATGTAACCTAATGCACGTACACACAAACATCAATAATAATATTCGTATATTTATATTTATATAAATATACATACAGTCCATACAGATGCTTGAAAATATTTTTCAAGATTTATTTTATTGGAGGATCGGAGCAGAACCCTAAAAATTCCACACCCTCGATCTCTGAACCTCACTAGCCAATAGGCTCACTTAAATACCAAAATATTTCTCTTTTCCAAATTGACAGTGGACTGGCCCCGAGACACTAAGTCAACCGAGCTCTCGCAGTCTCATTGCCGGCATGACTGGCCCCAAGACACTAAGTCAACTGAGCTTCAGCGGTCACGCTCTCAACCACAATTATCAATCTAATCATTTAATCATCAATCAATATATTATTTCCTAGCATCTAA
>CATIWM010075061.1:0-24723 GCA_949671775.1 Mallotus repandus
AATAAACCTAAAACTACGTTATTTTAACAGGGATTAATCCATGGCATTCCATGGACCTTTATGGATCTAATCCATTCAATCCAATCTCCATCGCATAGAACATTTCCACCATCATCATTAAAGCAACAAAACAAAAAAAAAATAAAAAATGAGGAGAATAAATATAAAGAAAGAAAGAAAAAACAAATAATAAAAGAAATTAAATGAAAATAAATAAGATAAAAAGAAAAGGGATGAAATACGGTTATGCAATATTGATTAGCTCCTCAGAGGTTTTGTTTGATTCACCGTTTGAATAGATCTGCAATATTGATCTTCTCAGTTCCAGGCTTTGATTGCTTTTCCTAAAAGAAAAATCTTAAATCTCGTAGAGAAAAGAAAGGTTTTTTATTTCTTTTTGTTTTTCCAGAAAAAAAAGCCTTACGGAAAAAAAAAATTCAGAAAAGAAAACCTCTGCTCTTTTTTTTCCTTCCTTTTTTTTCTTTTTTTTTCTTTTTCCCTTTTTCTTCTCTGCCTAACGAGGTTTTTATCCGATCACCCCCGCTAACAACGTAATTTAGTAAAACTAAATAACAAAACTCCCTTCGTGATTGATAATCACGGGATAAATAATAAACAAATAAATAAATTTATCTAAAAAAACAAGATAATTCAAATCATTACTTTAAGTTAAATTTCCAACCAACCAAATTTAAGAAAAATAAATAAAAAGTACAAAAAATCATATTTTCACGCGTCGGAATAGTACAATTCCGATCGGAATTCTGGATTTCTAATTTCAGAAAGACCCTTGAAGAAAAAGGGACTTTTCAATTTAGTTGATAAAAAATGCAATCAAGCCTTGGGACCTGAAATTCAAATACTAGAGACCTATTTGCAAAAAAACTTCATCATCGGAGTCCTCTTTCGCATCCATACTCTAGTCATCCGAAAATTGGGTGCTTACAGTGCCCCTTATGTCTAAAATCTGCCAACCAATTGCTTTTATTCTCCTCCTCAGTGTGTCCACTAACAAATTCTCTTGTTCTTTGCTTAGTTCAGAGGATATGATCATAGGTAGCGTTTGATCTTCCCCTAAAAAAATGTACCTCAAATATTGAGGTAAAGGTTTCAAGTCTAGTTTTGGTGGTTTTATGGTTGAAGGTGGTGTGGGTTCAGTGTTTCATAATTTTATAGGTAGTATATGGGGTTGGTGTTTGAGGTGTACTTCATCTTGGGAGGATTTTACCTGAGAACACTTCTCAATATTCTCAGTTTCCACAGACTTTGCCAACCTCCTTTGTTGGACTTCACTCACACATTCATCAATAACATCCACTCTCATACAAAAATCCTCATCATAAGGGTATTTCATGCTTTGACAAACATTAAACATGTAGCTCTCATCCCTCACTCAATGTGAGAGTTCCATTATAAACATCAATTATCGCTCTTGTAGTGTAGAGAAAAGGCATACCAAGGATCAATGGAACCTCCTCATCCTCTTCAAAGTCAAGGACTACAAAATCAAGTGGAAAATTGAATTTCCCAGCCCTTACTAACATGTCTTCCACTATGCCTTTTAGTTCCTTCACTGTCCTATCTGCAAGTTACAATCTAATACTTGTGGGTTTAGCTTCTCCTAGCCCTAATTTCCTGAATTTCCTATAAATGGACAAAGGCATAAGATTAATAGAAGCTCCTAAATCATATAAAGCTCTTTAAAATTGTAAATTTCCAATAGAACATGGAATAGTAAGACTCCCTGGATGCTTCCTTTTTAAAGGAAGTTTATTTGAGATGATTGCACTACACTCCTTTATAAGTGTGATTGTCTCATACTCCTGTAACTTCTTTTTGTCAAAAATAAGCTCCTTCAAAAACTTAGCATACTTTGACATTTGGAAAGACATTCCACAAGAGGCATGTTGATGTGGAGTGCCTTAAACCACTCCAAAAAATTTTGCATATTGATGGTCATGCTCTTATTTCTTTAACCTCTAGGGATAAGGAACTAGAGGTACATAAGGCTTCACAGGTGGTGGTTTTGGTTTCTCAATAAGCTACTCTTTATTCTTGCCTCATTTTTCTTATTCCTTCTTCTCTTGTGCCTTAACCTATTCATCTTCTCATTCTTTCTCCTCTTCCTTCTTCTTTTCTTTCTCATAGTCCACAGTTGCTTTTGGGGGTTGAATTTCTGTTTCACTCCTCAAGGTAATAGCTTTCAACTACTCTTTTGGATTCTTTTCAGTGTTGCTTGGTAAAAAACATGATTCCTCATTGACAAAGAATTTGCCAATTGCCCAATCTATACCTCTAAATTATGGATAGAAGAAGAGTGATTCTTGAACATGAGCTGAGTGTCTTGGCACATCTGCTCAAATCTATTTTCCAACCTCTTTGTGGCCTCATCTTGTTGGTTCATTTTAGTGGACATCACATCCATGAACTTCTCCAACTTGCTCTTAGAAGAAGTCCCTAAAGATGAACCTTTTTCATGCTGAAAATTAGGTTAGTGGTGTTGTGCATTCTGCCCTCCAAAACTTTTTGGTGCTTGTGGCCTCCACTGGTTGTTTCCTTAATTGCTCCAGGAGAAATTAGGATGATTTCTCCAACTTGTATTGTAGGTGTTGCCATGCATTTAGTTCTGCTACTTTTTAAAATTGTTCACAAAGTTCACATTCTCCATAAACGGTCCTTGCATCATTTGACATTCAATAATAGGATGATTGCCCTGGCACAATTCATAAGAAACATATAAGTTAGAAATTGCATTAACACTCATTTTGCCCATTCTCTTGGATAAAGCATCCAACTTTGCATTTAGCATTGTCAAGCTATTAACTTCAATTGCTCCTCCTTTATTTGGAATAGTCCTCTCACTAGACCATAGGCTTTGGGTGTTAGCCATTTCTTTAAAAAGATGCAAGGTATCTTCAGATAGTTCCTCCAACTGAGGCATCTATGTTCACTCTGACTGCAGCGTTGACTCCTTTATAAAAAAACTGCACCAAATCCCATGAAGGAATCAACTGTGGTGGGCACTGTCTCTAAAGATCCTTGAATTTTTCCCAGTATTCATAAAAGCTCTTATCCTCTTTTTGATAAAAAGAGTTGATCTCATTTCTGATTTTGAGTACTTTAGCTGGTGGGAAGTACTCATTGAAGAACGTTATATAAAGCACTTGCCATGTGTTGATGGAGTTGGGTGGCAAGCTAGTGAACCACCTCTTGGCTCTATCCATCAAAGAAAATGGAAAGAGGATAAGCCGAATTACTTCAGGCTACACTCCATTCATCTTGAAGGTTGAACAATACTCTAAAAATCGGGTCATGTGACCAATTGGATCATCATGTGGCAATCCACTGAAATGTGAGTTTTGAATCACCTGGATCATAACAGGTTTAATTTTAAAATTATTTGCTACAATCTATCGGAGTTTGATCACCTTGAACATTAGGACTCACAAAATCTCTCATGGTTCTCTAACCTCTGCCCATTCTGCGTTGCATGCTCTTCTATAGGTGGGTCTCTTACTTCTTCCTTTATATTCATTCTATTTCTATTATGTCTCCTCCTTTTACAAACGGTTCTTTTAAGCTCTAAATCAATTGGTATTAACTAGGCTCCTTGTCTAGTTGCACCACGTGTTGTATGCATAAACTAACACAAGTTTCTACAAAAACCATAAACACAATCACTTCAAAAACTAAAAGAATATCTAAATCAAATAATATAAAATTCTCAATAATATCAATTTTGGCAATCCTCGACAACGGTGCCAAAAACTTGATGGGAATACGTAAGTATACAGAATCGTACAAGTAGTAATTAAATATTGATCCCACAGAGATTGCAAATTGAGTACTGTAATACTAATTGTGTTTGTTTGTTTAAACAACGAAAAATGGTGTTTTAAATTAAACTAAACTTAAACTAAAATTAAAAACAAGAAATCTGAATTAAATAACAATCAATTCAAAGAGCTAAGGTTCTTATTACCAATTCAACCTTTACTTAAGATCAATTAACACCTAAGCCAAGCCTAACCTTAATCCAATTTGAAGGTATTTAAAGAATCACAGGCTTTCCTCTTGGAAAATCCTACAATTAACCAAGTAGGTTGACATCTTAGATTTACAACTCTCACTTACTAAGTATTCGATTAACCTGATTTAAGCTCCAACCCTTAATTAGTATTAGTTGCTTTAATGTCTCTCAACTAAGAAAGCACTTAATAGGTTATTGTTTATATCCAATGCAACCTATCTCTCGATCAAGTTTCATTATGTAAATTCAATCAAATGGTGATCAATCCTATGAAGACATTAAGTCCAATAACAACCAAAGGATTTAGATTAATGACTTAGATTTAATTGCAATATTCACATGGTTGAATTGAAATAAGACCCCTAACAAAGAACTTAGTCGCTCATGTTAATTAAAAGAGACAAAGATTAAGAATAGAAGAAAGTAAACATTATCATTAATCCAAAATAAAATTGAACAAAAGCATTTAGAAGAAACCCCCTTTATAACAGAAGGTTTATTGTTCTTCAATCCTTGTACTTAATCTCCAAACTAACATGAACAAGGATAATCTTTGTTCTCTCCCAAAATGATCAAAAAGAAAAATGTAATATGAAAAAAATAGAAAAAATGACGCAATCCCCTCTTATCATTTATTTCTAGAGGCTATCTCCTTATAAAACCCTAGCCTCCAGCCTTAGCTTGCTTCCTTGTGAAATCCCCATCATATCCATCTCAATCAGTAATCAAATTCAAATTCGGATCTGCTGTCAGCAGGTCACACAGTCGTGCGTAATTTCTATGCGGCCGTGCATAACTTTTTCTTTCGTATTTGGCTCCAAGCAGCCTTTAATGCTCCAATCAGCCTTTAATGCTCCTTGCTTTCTCCTTTAACTCTTCCAAAACATCCATGACCCCCATGCAACTTTCCTTTAATGTTCTTTGACTACCTAAATGCACAAAAATAACCAAAAATAAACCAAATAATACTATAAATAAATAAACACACAATTCATGCATAAAATACTCAAACTAAATAAAAACTCAATAAAAGAAACACAAATGCAATTGAAATAGTATCTAATCCTAACACATTGAGTGTTTAAAATAATGCATTTCTCACACTCATCAGAAATATATACAAACTAAAATAATGTTTAATAAAAGAGAGAATATAATTAAAAAAAAATCTAACTTTTTTAATATTGGTTTTTAATTCTATGTATAATGTTTTGAAGCTAACTTTAACATTTTAAGTGTTTAAAATCATTTAAAATTAAATTCATTTTGATATTGTATGGGTTAAAAAGAATCAAAAAGTACAAATTGAAATGTTAAAAAAGTTCAAAATAAAAGTTTAAAAGTTGCATAAAAATAATAAAAATTGAAAAGTGTTAGAGGTTAATCATGTAATTCATGGGTGAACTGTTAATATTGGTTTTTAATTCTATGTATAATGTTTTGAAGCTAACTTTAACATTTTAAGTGTTTAAAATCATTTGAAATTAAATTCATTTTGATATTGTATGGGTTAAAAAGAATCAAAAAGTACAAATTGAAATGTTAAAAAAGTTCAAAATAAAAGTTTAAAAGTTGCATAAAAATAATAAAAATTAAAAAGTGTTAGAGGTTAATCATATAATTTATGGGTGAAACTATGCATTCAGCTTATGTGTTTTCATGACTAGCTATAAAGTATAAACTAACTGTTAAACATGTAATTTTTTATTTTTTAATTTTATAATTTTATAATTATATTCTATAAAATTTGTACTATTTTTTATGCGTAAAAATGTATAAAATATATTATGTAACTTTTATCTTTATGAATTTTTTTAATATTTTTTAACTATTTGCTATTTTAAAAATTAATTTTATTGTTTATGAAAAATTTAATAATTTATTTATTTATGTTATCTTAACCATTTCATATATATTAACAGTTTTTTAAAAAATAATTACAAAGCTTATGTATTACCCTTTATTTACCAAACAAGGTTAACAACAAAACTATTATAAATGTAATTGTTACTCTCTTAGTAGTTATACATATAATTGTTACATGTCATTTCTTTAATTCCGATCCAAATGCACCTTAATTTTAAGTAATTATTAATTTTATTTTTAACTAATTATTATTTTACTTGTTATTATTTTTAATGAAGATTCAAATCAAAGCACAAATAAAGAAAATATTTGTGAAGTAGAAGAAGTACCATGATATTTTTTTCTATTCTAGTCTTTTATTGAGTATTAATTATTTTTCTACTAAATTTGTAGACATTTTTTATTTTAATAAATTTTAATTATTATTTTTATTTTAATTGTTATTTTAATAATATTGAATATTGAACCTAACTTAAATAATAATATTTAATTTTAATTTTGTGTATATATAAATATATATAATTTATTGTATATATAATAAATTTTATATATTTATATATATATACTTCTATATTTTTAATATTTACGTCTTTTATTATGTTTCCATTTTTAATATTTTTATGAAATAATCCATTTCTGCGCATCATGGGTGGTGGCAGTACTGATAGTAATTATAACATTCGCAACAGCATTTACATTACCTCGTGGTCTAAAAGATGATAAAAAAGATATGCAAACCGAGGAAGTCCAGCTCTAAGCAAGAGCTTAGCATTTCAAGCACTTATAGTAACAAATGCTTTAGCTTTTGTGCTCTCCATTTCTTGTGTTTTTATCCACTCCATGCTACCACTTTCTGGATATAAACCAAGGTAGGTTAATGGATTTCACAATTGGTTTGGTCTTGTTAGCCATGGCAACTATGGTGATTGCATTTGTTGTTGGAGCATATATAGTTCTAGCGCCTAATTCCTTCTGGCTTTCAATCATAATTTGTTTTTCATTGGCTTGACCTTCTTATGTACCTTTACATTTATATATTTATAAAAATGAAATTAAAAATTATTAAATTTATTTATTTAATTATAGCTATTTATATATAAATGAAATTAAAAAATGTATTGAAATTACAAAATTTTAATACATTTTTTAAAATTAAATTTGTAGCTAATGTGAATTTCAATGTAAATATTAAAGGCAAACGAGCCTTTAAAATTAATACATTGGTGTTACGATAAAATTTAAAAAAATAATAATTTAAAGTTTTTTAAATATACACATCTCTTTGTACAATGAAAACAAACACAATTATATGAGTCCTTGTTTATAAAGATAGAAGAGAAGGTTTGTGGAATTGATTATTTTCATTGAACTAAATGCTGGAATAAATACAGTGGTGTTATAACAATTTGGCTACTCTAAAGGAATAGTTACAGTAGAAAATATTTGCAAAGACAAGAGTTTTGAATAATATACAGCAATTCTTACAATCAAGGAGACAAATTCTCTATCCTATCATGCCACCTCAAGATGGACCATGGGATAACAGTCCAATCTTGCTCTTGAGTTGCAGAAATCGTGGCCGAGGAAATGCGTTTGTGAGTGCATCAATGAGCTAGTCTTGAGATGAGAAATAAGCAACTCTTATGGAACCATTTTGAGCCTGTTCCCGAATGAAATGAAAATCAATAGCCACATGTTTCATTCTTGAATGAAATACTGGATTACAGCATAGTTGCGTTGCTCCAATATTATCACAATAAATAGCCGGCAAGTTAGCACCTGTATGTGAAGTTCAAACAATAGAGAGCATATCCAGCTAACTTCTATAGTTGTATTGGCAACAGAGCGATATTAAGCTTTAATGGAGTTGTGTGCAATTATTTGTTATTTTTTTGAACTCCAGGAGACTAGATTGTTGCCAAGATAAACCAGATAACCACCTATGGAAGAGAGATCATTTTTATCACCTCCCCAATCTACATCAGTGAATGCATAAAGACTATTTGATGAGTTATGATGAAGTTGAATTTCATCATTGATGATGCATGATAAGTATCTTATCAACTGTTTAGCAAAGTTTAATGATCTGTAGTAGGACAATGCATGAATAGGGATAGTTTATTGACCATAAACACAATATTTGGACAACTAATAAGTAAATATTGTAAGCTACCAATTAAAGCATGAAACTCAGTTAGGTCTGATAGAGTAGTGTCTGAATGTAGTGTTAATTGAGTATTAGTAGAGAGTGGTGTTTTGATTGACTTAGCCTCCAACAATTTTTTCTTCGAAAGCAGTTCCAATATGTATCATTTTTGCATAAGTAGTAGCCCTTTGTTATTTGGAACAATCTCAATCCCAAGAAGTATGATAATTGGCTAAGATCTTTAAAAGAGAACTTCGTGGCAAGAATAGAGATAAACTCAACAACTTTTTTATGCTTGTCTCCAATTATGATGAGATCATTAACATAAACAAGTAGATATATAATATGATGACCATCATTAAGAACAAAAAGTGATGTATCAACAAATGAATTCTTAAAACCAAAATGAATAAGACAGGTCTGTAGTTCATGATACTAGGCACGAGGAGCTTGTTTCAAGCCATAGATTGCTTTTCTTAGTTTACACACATGGCTTGGTTTTTCTTTGTCAATAAAACCACTAGCTTACATCATGAACATGTCCTCATATAATTGAACTTGTAGAAAGGTGTTGTTAACATTAAACTGTCACAGTTGCTAACCATTACTGATTGTTATGCTAAGTACAAGCCATATTGTCGTGGGCTTTACAACCGAACCAAAAGTTTCATGATAATCAATTTCAAGACGCTGATGGAATCCCTTGGCCACCAACCGAGATCTGTACCTATCAACAGAGCTGTTAAAATTTCTTTTTATTCTATAAATCAATTTACACCTAATTAGATTATAGTTTGGATTTGGAGGTACAAGCTCCTATATTCCATTATTGACTAAAGCATCAAATTCAACATATATAACTTATCACCATTTTGCATCCTTAAGAGCTTGTTGAACAGTAGCAGGTTCAACTTCACCAAGTTCATTAAGTTGAGTATAAAGATTCAGTTCCCTGATTGGTTTGTGAATGTTATTTCTTGATCTCATGACCATGGTATGGGTAGTGGTATTTAATGGCTCTATTTGGTGGTCGATTATGGTATTTTAGTTGGTGTGTAGGACTTTTTGAGTTACTTCTACTGTAGATGATGTGTTGAGTGATGTTGTTAGTACTAGTATTTGTAAAGGAGTGGGAAACCAAGTTGCTACGGTGTTTAGTTGCGGCTTAGACTCTATATTCTTAAGATGGACAAATGGGAAAACATTTTCAACAAATCGAACATGTCTTGATACATAAACTCTATATGAGTGTGGATATAGACAAAGATAAGCACTCAAGGAAATGGAATATCCTATAAAGACACGTGGTGTTGATTTGGACTCTAGTTTGTAAGATGAATATGGTTTTAACTAAGGGTAACATAGGCAGCCAAATATCTTGAGTTTTGAATATCTTTCCATATGGTGAGTCATTTTGTAAGGTTGGTGTTGGCATTCTATTTATTAAATGTATAGTTGTAGTAAAGGCATATGACCAATATTGCAATGGCATTGAAGCATGAGATAAAAGTGCTAAACCAGTTTCCACAATGCAAGTGTTTACATTCTGAAAGGCCATTATATTCAAGTGTATGTAGTGTAGGGGTGTAAACGGACAGAGCCACTCACGAGCAGATAAAAGATCAGCTCGTTAAGGCTCGCGAACAAGCTCATTAATATGTTCATGAATAAGCTCGCAAATATGCTTGTTTAGGGTGTTTGTGCATAGGCTCATGAACAAGCTCGTGAACAGTCTTGTTTAAGATGTTCGTGAACAAGCTCGTTTAGGATGTTCATGAACAGACTCGTGAACAAGCTTGCGAATAGGCTTGTTTAAGATGTTCGTGAACAAGCTCGCGAACATACTTGTTTATATAATTTTAGTATCATTTAATTGTAATGTATATTAATAATAATTTAAGTAAATATAATTAAAAATTACATATTTATAACATAAATTAGCATTAATATTAAAGACTAGTATTAAAAAAATTACATAATTTTGATGTATATTAGTATGAATGTTAAGTAAATATAATTAAAAATTGGTAATTGTAATAAAAATTACATATTTATAACATAAATTAGTATTAATATCAATGATTAGTATTAAATAAATTACATAATTTTTATGTATATTAGTATGAATATTAAGTAAATGTAATTAAAAACTATTAATTGTAATAATAAAAATTATTTATTTTTTAATTATAATGTAAATTATTATTAACATGAAAAAAAATAATATCAAGTAAATATATTAGAATAGAAAGTATACATAATACTAATTTACTATTAAATTTAGTTAAAATTTAGTAGTTTTCACATGAAACTATGTATATATAATATAGTTTTACTATTAGGTATAAGTATATTTAAGTTATGAATTTATTAACTATAAGATTACTAAATACTAAGTATCAATTAACTATTAATATTAGCAACTACTAAGATCATCAACTATAAGATTACTACAAAGTTACTAAATATAAGAGTAGATTACTAATTATTGGGTAGTTAAGGCTAAATTTAACATGTAAACCTATTAACTATAAGATTACTAAGTATCAATTAACTATTAAGATTACTAACTACTAAAATCACTTATTAACCATAAGATTACTACAAAGTTACTAAATATAAGATTAGATTACAAATTATTGGGTATTAGTTATAACTAAATTTAACTTATAAACATATTTATTATAAGATTATTAAATATTAAGTATCAATTAACTATTAATATTAGTAACTACTAAGATCACCAACTATAAGATAACTACAAGGTTACTAAATATAAGAGTAGATTACTAATTATTAGATATTAATTGTGGCTAAATTTAACATATAAACCTATTAACTATAAGATTACTAAGTATTAATTAACTATTAAGATTACGAACTACTAAAATCACCTATTAACCATAATATTACTATAAGGTTACTAAATATAAGATTAGATTACAAATTATTGGGTATTAGTTATAACTAAATTTAACTTATAAACCATTTTACTATAAGATTACAAAATACTAAGTATCAATTAACTATTAACATGTTAATTATTAAAACACTAAACCGCATATCAGTTTCCTCTTTCATATGCTGGTTAATTATAAGATTAACTATTAACTATAAGAACACTAAATAAGTAAATGGTAACTATTAACCATAAAAATACTATAAGGTTACAAACTATAATATTAGACTATTAATTATTGTGTATTAGTTATAGCTAAAATGCTTAGTAAAAAATAAGTAAATATCCACTATAACTAATTTTAATATTATGAAATAATTTAATATTATTAGAAAACAAATTAGTATTATCATATATATTAATTTAGTATTACAAATTTTTTAATTATAATTTATAAATTACCAATATAATAAATTTAATAAATTAACTATATAATAATTTTTTTAACAAGAACTATATAATAAATTAACTATATATATCTATAAACACCCAAATTATTTTTAAAAATTATAAAATTTATTTCTGAGACTTGTAGTGTTAATAAATATTTTATTAATATTGAGATTATGATTTAGTGAAATTAAATTTAAATTTTGAAGTTGAGAATTATATTAATTATTATTTATAAAAGTGTATTAATTTTATTTTAATAAAATTTTAATTAAGTATTATTTTGTATTTTATTGTGTATATTTTTAAGGTTGAGAGATTGGTGGTAAATTAGTATTTTATTATAATTATTATTTAAAAAAGTCAGCAGAATAAAAAAAAAAATTCGGTCAACTTTTTTCTTTCTTTTTTTTCTTTTTTCTTCTTCTTCTTCTTCTTTCTCCGCCGGACCGAACCACCAAACGACCAGCCATTGCCTCTCCACCGCGCGACCACCACCAGTTTCGCCACCCTGCAGCTTCGCCGCCAGCCGACGTTCTTCTCCTTCTTCCGGTTTCTTCTCATTCGGCCGGTTTTCATCTTCCTTGGCCAATGGCAATTCTGGCGTCCCCAACCGGAAAATTTGGGCTCTATCTCTTCATCTTGGAGTGGGCTTCCCAATTTCTTAATTTGTTTAAGGAATTAACTCCGGTAAGCCTCTCTCAAATTTGGATTTTTCAGTTATAGGTTTTTAGGTTAATTTGTTGGTTTGAGCTTGAAATTGATTTTATTAGGTATAGGTGCTTTAGGATTATTTGATGTTAAGGTTGTGAGCTATCCATTGATAATATTTATTTATTTTTTTAAATTATTTTCCAAATTGCACTATTCCGATGCTTGGAGTTACTGTTCTGGTACCGTTCCGGGCTCGGGAAGATTATATTTTTAATAAATTCTACTGATTATTTTGTGTAAAGTTCATGAAGAAAGTTTATTAAAATTATGTATAGAATTTTTACTATAAATTTTTGAATGTTTATGTGAAAAATGAATTTTTTGAAAAATTAGTATAAATTAGTGATTTTTACATTTTAATTGAAATTGTTGTTAATTAATATTTTTTAAATAGTATTTGAGTAATAAATTGTATAAAAATAAATTTTATGAATTATTTCTTATTTTTAGCTAATTATTAGTAATTTTCGGAAAAATATATGAATAATAAGTTTATTTGTTATTTTAAGCTTAAATGAGTTATTTGCTAGCTTTATAATGTATTTAAGTAATTTAAATTGTTATTTACGATTAATGTTTATTTAATTGTAAGATTTGAATTATATATGTTTATTGACGAAAATTTAAGTATAAGCTAGAATTTTACTATTTATTTAAAAATTATATTTTATGTTTCATTGTGGAAATAAATTAAATTGTGGTATTTAAATGAGATTTTATGATTTTTGGTAATTTATTGAAAATTATACTATTTTATTGATTATTGTGAAATTGGTTCTCGGTTGGGCATTTAGTGTAGTTCGGGGGCCCAACCTGAGATTTGGTGATTTGAGAATATTCGAAGTGTGTTTTCGTGCAGGAACAACTCTACTTTAAGTAGAGAGATGTTCGTTTTACAGAGGAGATTCTGCCGAATTTTTGATAGATTTCTCGTAAAGTGTGGCATCGGCCTGTGTCGACATTCTAGTTTAGATGAGTTGTGTCTTAGATCGAGTCAATTCCTTCACTTCATGATTTTATTAATTTTTGAGAACTTCATGAATTTAATTATTTATCCTATGAGCATATTTTAAATAAATATTATTTATTTTAGAGAACTCTGGGGCACGAGCTGTAACACAAGGACAACAGAGAACGCATCGCTCGGCACACTCAACATGTGAGTTAATTTTATGAGATGTATGTTATGGTATTACTAGGACCACGTGCGAACGGGTAATATCTTCGTATATGATTAGTATGTAAATGGTTAGAGTTCAGTTGATGCATTGCTCTCGGGCCGGTAAAAGAAAAGAAAAATGGATGTAACTTGGTTGATGCATTGCTCTCGGGACATCCAATATGAAATAAGTGAAATGATTGTGACAGTAACTCGGTTGATGCATTGCTCTCGGGACGACAGTCACTTAGACTAAGAGAGCCGAAATGGTATTAGAATAATGGTTTAGATGTTCTACCAAGTTTTCCACCAAAATAAGTATTTTAAATATTTTATACGAGAATTTCATATTAAAGTGATTTAAGAAGTTTTAAAGAGACTTGATATAAATATTATCGAGAAAGGTAAATGATTTTAATAATTGTAATTATTTTATTCTATTTTATTTTAAAAAGGGTTTTAACAAATGGTTTTAAAACCAGCATGCATTTTATAAAATTAATTCACTCAGTGAGGTCTAATTCCCCTCAACTTATTTTTCAGGAACTCACAGTCTATCTGCTAGTATTTCCCGTTTGTGTCGAGTTCGTTCTTTACCGGGTGCATTATGGTATGTTAATTTAATTTGTATACTGTGTAACTGAATTATAAAAACTGCAGTAATAAATTCAAAATATGTATTATCAGTATTCTAATTGTATCTGACTTTTAAATATTATATTTAAAAAATATTATTTTATATTTTTAATATTGTGCATTTGTTATAATTTATCATTAAGTGTATTATTTTTATTTCGCGAAAAATTTTTAAAATTTTTTTGAATTTCGGTTATTTTATATATTCTTATTTACTAATATCGATAGTATACTTTTGATTCAGGTCGTGACAATATATGTAAAGGAGGACACGTTCAAATTTACCATTATTGTAAATGGGGTCGGTGTGTTAAATTTTCAGGAGGCCCCGCCCAGTTGAACGTGTTAATACTTTTTACATGCCTTTTTAAGTCATTTTGCAGCATCAGTTTATCCTGTGATACTTGCACAGGGTTTTGCAATTACCAGAGTGTCTTTACAAGTTGCCTTTTACAAAATAACAGTTTTATTTTATTTTGTCATTTTTTAAGCCAGCCCCTTTTTAAAGAGAGTGCAAAATAACATTGTTTTTATTCTCATTTCACAGGAGCAACAATTTTTTTAATGTTGTGTGTCCTTTTGGTCAGCCATTCAATTTTTTTTGGTTATTTGAAATTGGTGAAATAATATCATTTTTCTAGATTTTTTTTTTGTAATTTAATAATTTTTATCAAATTGTTATTTTGTAAAATAATTAAATCATTTTTATGGAATTAATTTATATACTTAAAGAATTTTTTAAAGTGTATTAGAAATGTTTTTTAATTGGTATTTTTAAATAAAAACCTTAATTTAGAAAAAAAATTATGAAATTTACAAAAAAATAAAAAATTATTATTTCTTCAATAATATTATTTTTTAATATAAAAATTAATATTTTTAATTATTTTTATACAAAATAAATTAGCAACAAATAGTGATAGTTTAAAAATATATATATCTAAGTGCAAAACAACATTGTTTTTTATTTTGTCATTTCACAAAAGCAACTTTTTTAAAATGTTGCATGTCCTTTTGGTTCATGCACGCTTGCAGAACTCTCACCTAGACGATATCTGATTTCCAAATTTATTCCTAAGTTTCTTTGCATGTTTTAATTTTTTGAAGTGCAATTTCGTCTTTTTATACTTAGCTTTTTTATTTTGTGGGACACGTGCCTTGCATGATGCGGAAATTAAGGTATGTTTAGCTATTTGCATTTGCATGTTGACTTATGCATCTTAGTAATTTACTGGAACGCCCTTGAAAAATATCCATAAACGGCAGCATTTTTTGGGTTCATCTGACATTTAACATGTACGCGTATTTAATGTCTTCCGCGTGTCCATTGACATTTGTGCCCTCAGACACATCTGGGACCAATTGCATTTTAATCTCCCAAAATAATCCTTATTTTTTTTGTAAAACGAAGCCGTTTTTCATATGTCATGAGGCCAATTCTGTCTTTTTCTGTATATTACTTTTGGATATGAAAGACGTGCCTGACATAGGGCGCAGATTCAGGCATGTTTTGAATATTTTAAATTCCTAAAATGTCCCTCACAATTTGGTCAAAACGGGTGAATTGTGCGCGTTTTATGGTTTGTTTTGTCATTTTAGCAATTTGATTCTTTAATTGTTGACATGTGTCCTACTGGACTCTCATAATTCCCATCAACTGAAACCAGTTGGTATTCATCTTTCCATTATTGCCCTTTATTATCTATCATAAACAATATTGTTTCATCCAATAATAATGTCCATCTTAGTCTTTCTATTGTACGGCTTTTGACTACCAGCCATGTGCGCTATTAATTTGCAGGAATTTAGCACCTTTTTTTTTATAAAATCAAATGACTTATTTATCCTTTATATAAACATAAACGACACCATTTATATTGATATATGTGGGGAAATGTCATTTTGCAATTTAGAAGTCCTACTTCTCATTCTTTTGGCTGTTAATTTCCATAGTCGTCCATGCTTCTTTGTTCTTCTATTGCCTTTTGCTCTCTTATCTGCCTCAATTTACTCCTGATACGATTCGAACCGAAAGTTCATGACCGGCACTAGAAAATAAAAATATATAAAGTAACTGAATCTCATAGTAAGTCTTAAATTTTTTTTTGTGGAAATAAACCAATACACTTAACAATAAATCATAATAAATGCATAATATTAATAGCATAAACAATATTCTTTAAATACAATATTTTAATTAGATACAATCGGAACACTGATAATACATATTTGAATTTACTATTGCGGTGTCTAAAATTTAGTTAAACAGTATACAAATTAAATTAACATACATAATACAGCTGGTGAAGAACGAATTCGGCGCAAAGTAGGAATACTAGAAGATTAACTGTGAGGTCCTGAAAAAAATAAATTGAGGGGAATCAGATCTCACTTAGTGAATTAATTTTATAAAATATATGTTGGTTTTAAAACCATTGATTAAAACTCTTTTAAAAATAAAATAGAATAAAATAATTACAATTATTAAAATTATTTACTTTTCTCGATAATATATATATCGAGTCTTTTTAAAACTTTTTAAATAGATTTAATATGAAATTTTTGTATAAAATATTTAAAATTTTTATTTTGGTGGAAAAGGTGGTAAAACACCTAAACCATTATTTTAATAGCCTTTCGGCTTAATCTAAGTGACTGTCATCCCGAAAGCAATGCATCAACCGAGTTACATTCCTTTTTTCTTTTCTTTTTACCGGTCCGAGAGCAATGTATCAACCGAGCTCTAACCATTCACATATCAATCATATACTAAGATATTACCCGTGCGCACGTGGTCCTAGTAATATCCACTAAGTAATACGTTCTAACATTATCTTCAAATCAATTCGAATTATAAATAATTAAATCGAATAAATAAATAAATCACTAAATAATGAACAATTAAACGATTAAATAAATAAAGAAATCATAACGGATAATTTTTCTTTTAAACATGCTTTATTTTTAATTGCTAGAAATTTTATTGAAACACGCACAACACATATCCCATAAAATTAACTCACAAATTGAGCGTGTCGGGCGACGCGTTCTATGCTACCCTTGTGCTACAGCTCATGCCCCAGAGTTCTCTAAAATAAATAATATTTATTTAAAATATGCTCGTAGGATAAATAATTAAATTCTTGAAATTCTCAAAAATTAATAAAGTTATGAAATGAAGGAATTGACTCGATCTACGACACAACTCATCTAAAACTAGAATTTCAACACAGACTTATGTCATATTTTATGAGAAATCTACCAAAAATTAGGTAGAATCTCCTTTGTAAAACGGACATCTCTCTACTTAAAATAAAGTTGTTCCTGCATGAAAACATACTTTGAATACACTATACAGAACCACACTCGAGTCAGACTCCCAAAGTACACACAATTCCGACCGAGTTCCAAATTCACAATAATCAATAAAATAATATAATTTTTAATAAATTACCAAAAATCAAAAAATCTCATTTAAATACCATAATTTAATTTATTTCCATAAATAAACATAAACTATATTTTTTTTCAAATAAATAGTAAAATTCTAGCTTATACTTAAATTTTCATCAATAAATATATATAATTCACTGATTTTTCCAAAAATTCATATTTCACATAAACATTCAAAAATTTATAATAAAAATTATATACGTAATTTTAATAAACTTTCTTCACGAAACTTGCTCAAAATAATTAGTAGAATTTATTAAAAGTATATTTTTCCCAAGCCCAGAACGGTACCAGAACAATAACTCTGAGCATCGGAATAGTGCAATTTCAAAAATAATTTCAAAAAAATAAATAAAAATAATCAATGGGTAGCTCACAATCTCAAAATCAAATAATCCTTAAGCTCCTATACCTAATAAAATCATTATCAAGCTCAAACTTACAATTTAACCTAAAAACCTATAATTGAAAAATCCAAATTTGAGGTTGTTGCCTAAGCTAATTCCTTAAACAAATTAAGGAATTGAAAAGCCCAGAGGAAGAGGAAGAGATAGAGCCCAAGTTTGCTAGCTGGAGATGCCAGAAATGTCGCTGGCTGAGAGAAGAGAAGAACCGACCGAAGAGAAGAAGGGGGCTGGATGGCGCAACGACGAGGAGCAGTGGCACGAGCTACATGACGACGGCGATGAGGCTGGCAGTGGGCATGGCTGGTCTGCTAGTCGAAAATGGCAGAGGGAAGAAAGGGAAGAAGAAGAAGAAGAAGAAGAAGAAAAAGGAAAAAAAAAAGAAAGGAAAAAATTTTTTCCCAAAAAATATATATATTTTAATTAATAATGATAATAAAATATTAATTTACCACCAAAACATGATACATATATACAAATAATATACCAAATAAATTCTCTCCACCATAAATAATATACACAATAAAATATAAAATAATACTTAAAATAATATTCACACTAAAATTCAAATATTAATATTAATAAAATATTTATTAACACTGCAAGTCTCAAAAATAAATTTTATAATTTTTAAAAAATAATTCGGGTGTTTACAATCTTTCCTCATAAAAATTCATCCTTGAATTTTAACAAAATAAAAGGAGTACAAGATTTTCACAATTGAAAAAGATAGGGATATACCACTTGCATCACTGCCTCGGTCTCTCATGTGCAATCTTCCACCATATGGTTGCTCCATAGCACTTTCACCATCAGAATTTCTTTAGTGCGGAGCTGTTAAACTTATCGATCCACTATTGCCACTGGGTACTCTTCATACGCCAAATCTTCACTGAGTTTCACTGTCTAAGGCTGAAGAACGTGCGAAGGATCGGAAACATATTTTCTCAACATGGAGACATGAAACATTGGGTGAATCCGCGACAACTCTGGCGGTAACACCAATCGATACGCCACTTCGCCAACTCTTGATCGAATCTCAAAGGGTCCGATATATCTTGGAACTAACTTACCCTTCTTACCAAACCTCATCACTCCCTTCATTGGAGACACTTTAAGAAACACCAAGTCTCCAACAAAGAATGACACATCCTTCCTCTTAGGGTCTGCATAGCTCTTCTGTCTACTGAAGGCTGTCTTTAACCTCTGCTGAATAATGGGTATCTTTTCAAAAGTCACTTGCACCAATTCCAGTCCTATCAATTGTCTCTCGCTAATTTCCGAACATAAAGGCGATCTGCACTTTCTTCCATACAGTGCTTCATACAGAGCCATTTCAATACTTGCATGATAACTGTTGTTATATGCAAATTCAATCAATGGCAAGTGTATGTCCCATTGACCACCAAAATTCATCACACACATCCGAAGTATATCCTCCAAAGTTTGAATGGTCCTTTCAAACTAACCATCAGTTTGAGGATGAAAAGCTGTGCTAAAGTCCAACCTTGTACCCAAGGCCTTATGTAATTCTTGCCAAAAGACTGAAGTAAAAATGGCTCCTCTATCAGACACTATACTCACTGGTACTCCATAAAGACAAACAATTCGGTTAACATATAATTTTGCTAACATGTCAATAGAGTACATCATCTTAATTGGCAGAAAGTGAGCTGACTTTGTCAATCTGTCAACTATCACCCAGATAACATTATATCCACTTGATTGTACGAGGTAAACTACTTACAAAATCCATAGCAATCATATCCCACTTCCACTCTAGGATGGGCAACTGTTGTAATAATCCTGAAGGCCTTTAATGTTCCAACTTTACCTGCTAACAAGTAAGACACTTGGACACAAATTCTGCAATGTCTCTCTTCATCCCATTCCACCAATATGTATCTTTCAAATCATGATACATCTTGGTAGAACTTAGATGAATACAATGAACAGAAAAATGGGCTTCCTCCATAATCTCCTTTCGTAATTCATCCACATCACATAGCCTTGTGCCTAAATGCAACATGCCCTCACTATCAATAACAGAGTCTCTGGATTGACCTTGTTGCATTTCAAATATAATCTTTTACAACTGTGGATCTCTTCTCTGAGTTACTTTAACTCTATCCAAGTACACTGATCGTACTCTGAATTGAGCTAAAAGACATTTCTTGGTTATCTTCTACTGCAATCCCTGATCAATAAGCTCATGCAACTCCTTAATGATTGGCCTCTTTTCTGTGCTGATGTGTGCAAAAGTACCTGCTAACTTTCTACTCAGTGCATCAGCTACCACGTTCGCTTTACCATGATGGTAAAGAATAGAGCAATCGTAATCTTTTAGAAGTTCCATCCATCTCTTTTGTCTCAAATTTAAGTCTCTTTGCTGAAAGATGAACTTTAAGCTCTTGTGGTCGGTGTATACTTCACAAGTTACACCGTATAAATAATGCCTCCATATCTTCAAAGTAAACACCACACCTGCCATTTCCAAATGATGGGTGGGGTAGTTCTGCTCATGCTTCTTTAACTGACGTGAAGCATAAACAACTACTCTCCCATTCTGCATCAATACACACCCCAGTCCTACTCGAGAAGCATCACAACACACTGTATACCCTTCACTCCCTAAAGGTAAAGTCAATACTGGAGCTGAAGTCAATAAATCCTTAAGCAACTGGAAGTGCTCTTCGCATCTGTCAGTCTAAACAAATTTAACATTCTTCTGAGTTAGCCTTGTTAAAGGCACTACAATCTTGGACAAATCCTTCACAAATCTCCTATAATAGCCTGTTAAACCCAGAAAACTTCTCACTTTAGTGACTGTTATAGGTCTCAGCCATTTTGCAACTGCTTCAATCTTTTTGGGATCCACTTAAATGCCATCTTTGGATACCACATGGCCTAAGAATGCCACTTAACCTAACCAAAACTCGCATTTCAAAAATTTGGCATACAATTGACGTTCCCTCAAGGTCTGAAGCACAAACCTCAAATGCCTTGCATGCTCCTCCTCACTTCTTGAATATACCAAGATATCATCAATAAAGACAATCATAAATCGGTCCAAGTATAGCCTAAATACTCGATTCATTAACTCCATAAAGGCTACTGGGGCATTATTTGACCCAAAGGACATCACCAAAAATTCATAATGGCTATATCTCGTCCGAAATGCAGTCTTAGGTACATCTCCACTTTTAATTCTCAACTGATGATACCATGGCCTTAAATCAATCTTAGAAAAATACTGAGCTCCCTGAAGCTGATCAAATAAGTCATCAATCCTTGGGAGAGGATATTTGTTCTTGATGGTGACCTTGTTCAACTGTCTGTAGTCGATACAAAGTCGAAGACTACCATCTTTTTTCTTCACAAATAACACTGGTGCACCCCAAGGAGATGTGCTTGGTCTGATAAAGCCCTTATCAAGTAACTATTGCAACTGCTCATAAAGCTCTTTCAACTCTGCAGGCGTCATTTTGTAAGGTGGCATAGAGATAGGATCCGTAACAGGTACAACAACGATACATAATTCTATCTCTCTGTTTGGTGGCAATCCTGGCAATTCTTCAAGAAAAATATCAGGAAACTTGCACACCACTAGCACCTTCTCAACTGCTCCCATGTCCACCTTTGTATCTCTGACCATAGCTAAATAGCCTTTACATCCTCTACTAAGCATCTTTTTAGCTGTGATTATAGAAATAAGATTCTGAGGCATTGAACACTTATCGCCTCTGAATCAAAACTCTTCATCATTAGGGATTTTAAAAATCACTATCTTCTCTCGACAATCCAACGTGGCATAATGTCGAGCTAACCAATCCATCCCCAAGATCACATCGAAGTCGATTATATCCAGCAATACCAAGTTTGCTAGCAACTCTCTACCTTCTACCAATACAGGACAAGATGGAAAGAATATAGTTGTCTCCAACTCGTCACTAAGTGGAGTCACTACAGACAAGAGAAATAATAATTTAGATGGTTGCCACTCCATCCTCGAAGCAAAAATAGGCGAAATAAAAAGAATGTGATGCACCAGGATCAAATAAGACTCTAGCCTCAAAAGAGCACATTGAGAGAGTACCTACTACCACCACATTAGATGCCTGAGCATCCTAAGGAGTCAAAGTGAACACCTTTGCCTGTCCACAACCAACCTGCTGAGAACTGAAAGGCTGTGTAAATCCTCTACCACTCGGTCTACCCCCATATCTGCCTCTTGAACCTCGGTCCTACTAGCCCACATACTGAGTCGGCCTCTACTGAGGGTGTATAGGTGCCTGGTAAGGCTGATGCACCTGCTGAAATGGATGAGCAACTGAAGATAAAGATCCTTGGGCAAAAGAAGACTGATACTCGGTGTTAGGACAAACTCTAGCAAGATGTCCAATTTTCCCACAGCTGAAGCAGGCTCTAGTTAGCAAATGGCATGGTCCTTGATGTACTCAACCACAAGTAGGGCATGCACTAGGCCCCGAGCCTAAACTAATTTGCCTAGAGCTCTGATTGCTACTACCACTGCTGGCTCTAGGTCTGAATCTCAGAGGTCTACTGCTTTGTCTATTGTGTTTGCTAGTCCTATGCGCCTGATTAATTCGATAACCCTACTGTAAAGTGCCTATAGTCTGAATACCAACACTGCCCATCTGAAACACAGGCTACTGAATCCCTTGTGTCATCACTACTCCATTGCTGCTACTCGCATAAGGGTTAGAAATAGTGCCATGCATAATATTGCATCGCTTTAGCTGTCGAGCCTCCTCAATCACACTGTCTAACATCTGACCTGTAGTCTGGATATTAGTAGGTTGCACCTAAACTCATCATAAAAAACTCTACAGCTCTCCTATCATCCTGCATCACATCTAGTGCATGACGACCCAATCTGAGGAACTCATGGGTGTAGTCTACAACTGACCTATCACCCTTACTTATGTGCAGTAGCTGCCATCTGTAGTTATCCCTCATTTATACGGGACAAAAATGCCTCAGAAATTGCTCCTTTAATTCCAACTAAGTCATCGTAGTCATATGTGGTTGAATGGACTGCATGAACCAATCCTGAGCTGCAGCCTGAACAGATAACTCCACAACCATAATCCGCTGGTAATCTGTGTAGCCTGTCTGTGTTCTGGCCTTGATGGTGTTAAGGAAATCCAATGTATCTCTTGTGCCATCGAAAGAAACACTTCCCACTCAGGAATACAGTAATGCTGCATCTGCATCAGGCATCCTTTAATTCCTCTGTTGCAGCATCTGCTGAACTAAAGGCATGGCTTGATTCAGAGTTGCCAAGCCTTAGTTGATACCTGCCATTCCAACTGCAAAAGCTACAGGATCAACCTCAGGAACTTCTTGTCCTACATGTTGCTCTTGTTCTTACATTTGAGCTGCTTTTGCTCTAGGTTTGCCTCTACCCCTTCCCCTACCCCTTCCTCTACATCGAGGAGTAGGAGGAGGAACTTCATCCTGTATGGACTGCTCATCATCATCATACGCTGGCTCGGCAGCAGGAGCATTCTGTGGTCTCCTTCTTATTCTAAAAAGACAAAACCAAATAAAATTCAAAACACAACAAGGAATAGACACAACACGGAAGCCTAGAAACAACGATGACAACAATTGACATTTATCAACCTAATTACCATAGTAGTTCAAGAAAAATGTAACTCAAAGATCATTAAAGCTAAAATAAAACATGGGCTCTGATACCAACTTTGTCACGACATGAACCAAAGGTTCGAGACTGACACTAGGAAATCAGACCTCACTAAATGAATCAATTTTATAAAATGCATGCTGGTTTTAAAACCATTTGTTAAAACCCTTTTTTAAAAAAAAATAGAATAAAATAATTATAATTATTAAAATCATTTACTTTTCTCGATAATATATATATCGAGTCTTTTTAAAACTTTTTAAATAGATTTAATATGAAATTTTCGTATAAAATATTTAAAATATTTATTTTGGTGGAAAATCTGGTAGAACACCTAAACCATTATTCTAATAGCCTTTCGGCTTAATCCAAGTGACTGCCGTCCCGAGAGCAATGCATCAACCGAGTTACTGCGACAACCATTTCACTTATTCTATATAGGATGTCCTGAGAGCAATACATCAACCGAGTTACATCCCTTTTTCTTTTCTTTTTATCGGCCCGAGAGCAATGCATCAACTGAGCTCTAACCATTCACATATCAATAATATACTAAGATATTACCCGTGTGCACATGGTCCTAGTGATACCCACTAAGTAGAATGTTCTACCATTATCTCCAAATCAATTTGAATTATAAATAATTAAATTGAATAAATAAATAAATCATTAAATAATGAACAATTAAACGATTAAATAAATAAATAAATCATAATGAATAATTTTTCTTTTAAACATACTTTACTTTTAATTGCTAGAAATTATATTGAAATACACACAACACACATCCCATAAAATTAACTCACAGGTTGAGCATGCCGGGCAACGCGCTCTCTGCTACCCTTGTGCTACAACTCGTGCCCCGGAGTTCTCTAAAATAAATAATATTTATTTAAAATATGCTCGTAGGATAAATAATTAAATTCTTGAAATTCTCAAAAATTAATAAAGTCATGAAATGAAGGAATTGACTCGATCTACGATACAACTCATCTAAAACTAGAATTTTAGCACAGGATGATGTCACATTTTACGAGAAATCTGCCAAAAATTCGGTAGAATCTCCTCTATAAAACAGACATCTCTCTACTTAAAGTAGAGTCGTTCCTGCACGAAAACACATTTCGAATACACTACACAGAACCACACTCGGGTCGGACTCCCAAACTACACACAATTCTGACCGAGTTCCAAATTCACAATAATCAATAAAATAATATAATTTTTAATAAATTACCAAAAATCATAAAATCTCATTTAAATACCATAATTTAATTTATTTCCACAAATAAACA